>JAKUCM010000262.1:0-32080 GCA_023374145.1 Lepidium sativum | reverse complement strand
AATTGTCTTGAATTAACTCATTTTCCAAATCCGGTTCATCTAATGTGAGACCATCCAATTCTAAAAATCCTACACCTTCTATGGAATCAAAGTCATCTCCACCGACATCCCACATCTTGGTATTATCATTGGAATTCCTTGATAAAAGACGAAGATTGTTGTAAATGTAAACCAAATCATGAGCACGACTTGGATTCAACCTGTTTTTCCTTATTTATTTAACTAATCTAGTTTCCTAATTTACATTTGAAACGTTTCAAAAACGTCCCTATCTTTAGACAAGACCATCTCCAAAAACCACTCAACGTTCCCAATTTTAAGAACAAGATGGAGACGTCCCCAAACTATCTTTATGATGTTTCTGTCACGGAAACGTTCCCAAAACGTAAGAAGTGACGAAACAGCCGTTCCCGTGCTACCTAGCAAGTCATTGCCCTGACTCTTTATTGGACGAGCGTCTTGAAAAGTGTGCGAGTTATGTTGGCACGTGCCTAATCAGTTCCGAGTCACGCGCGTGGCTTTTTTACTCTTTTTTCTTCACGCGCTTTATTCACACCAAACAAAACAAAAGTCGAAATTACATGAGTAATTGAAGTAATATGAAATTGTTAGAGAGCAAGGATACATAATATTTAAGGTTATTTGGACAAATCAACCGGGGAAGGAGAGAGAGTGGCATACACGCGCTGAGAGTGAGATGGAGAGAGATAAAGTATATTAACAATAATGAAAAACCATGCCGAGGTGTCGGAGGAGAAAGTGGTCCCCAGATGGACACGTGAGAAATTGCCACGCTGTTAAGTCGTATTCATGACCTACACGTGTCAAATTCTGACTTGTCCTACCTAATCTACTCAATTACAGAGGTAAAACTCTTTTTTCTAACAATTATGGATTTGTTTTGTCTAATTTATAAATCGATCTAACTTTTATCACACAAAATTATACAAAATCTTGTGTTTAATTTTTATCTTTTTTCCAATGAGTGAAGACGTACAAACAAATATTATTGTGTTTTAAGTCATCTTCAAATTTAAATATTTCTTTGGGGTTGTGAATACTATTAAACTATGCAAATCTATGTTTGATGAAAATTTTGCACCAATACTCCTATAAATCATCAGACCTCTATAGCTTGATATTCCGTCTGTTTTTAAAAAATATCATTTTAGTAATAAAAACAATTACATAAAAACGTCATTCTAGATTTTTGACTTAACTTTTTTACAAATATTTTCAATGTTAACTTCCAACTAAAATTACATATAAAGAATTAAATTAATTATTACCTATAATAACTAGGGGTACAAGAATATATCCTATATTAGTAGGAAATTATAGTATATTGTACGGACAAATCCTTGTCAAAGCGAAGAGAAGATTTGAAAGAAGAGAATCGAATTTCACCACTAAAATAAAGAGTGAAAAACATAAATACTTTAAGAAAAGGTAAGAAGCTAAAATTACCATAAATAAGATATTTAACGAAATTAAATTAACCTTCACAACGATTTTTATTGTGCATGGGATTTCATGCTTGTATATTGATACACCTACCAAAGATGATGCCAATTTTTCAAAATAAATATATAATTGAATATTTTTTTCTTAAGTTAGTGACTAATATAATTAGCTACTACGAATATTCTCTCAAGTTGAAAATATTTAAACATAAAGGTTCCAATAACAAATTATATAAATAGGATTAGGAATATATATGTTCGTTCAAAGTGAATATGGACCCAAGAATGGGAATAAATAACGATACATTAGTTAATTATTACTATTATAAAAAAAGGCTTAGTGGTGATAGTGGAATCCATTACACAAAAAAACTCTAGAATATAGTTTTGTTCTTCTTAATTACTGTTTTATTTCCATTGATTAATTTGATAATATAGTTAATCACTTGTTTAGTCATAGTCGACACGTCATTAACACAGGGATAAAGGAATATTCTTATTATTTAAATATACAAATATAGAACTAATCAGTTGACAAAAAGAAAACAAATCAAACGATACTCATTTGTTTTGTATATGTATTAAACACGAAAATTTGTGGAAACTACCGCCATAGTTCATTAGATTATTACATGTTACATTTTTTATATAAAATAAGTAGTTATTAGATCAATAACTTATAGTTTAAATTTTTTAAATGAAATAAAATATAATTTAAGTTTATTATTTTATGTTTAGTTAAATCAGAGACAAACTATTGAATTGTTTATTTTTTAGCATTATATAGTTTTAGTATTATATTTTTTACCACTAAATGAATTACCTATTTTTTGAAATTACATGTTTCATTTAAACACCAAAAAAATACAGTGAAAAAATATATAAACCAGCAAAAAATAGATTTATCTCAAAAACATAATCTAAACGAAAGAAATATTTATAGTACCAATCTCAAAAAGTTGTTAGTTATGAACCTATAAAGGAAATTCCATAAATTGCTAATCGAACTACTTACAAGATTATTACCACTGAAATTAATATTTTACAATTTTGTATTTTTAATTTTTTTAATAATTGGATGGGTAAATTTTGATATATAATTTGAATAATAAACACAATTATAAATAACAATATATTTATACCTAAATAAATTCTAATAAAAAGAACATACAATTATTTAACCATTTCACTAAATATAATTCAGAAATATGAGTCTTCTTAATTAATAAAGATTTGATTCGACGTCGTGTACATTATATTTTCCACCTTTCAATAATACAACTTTCAATGTTTTTCTACAAACAAAGTTATTTTAATACTTTTGTACAATTTTACTATTGACCGTACAACCACAATCTCTGTATTCCATTATGATTTCAGAAAATAAAATATATACGTAATATTATATGTGTGTGTATATAAAAAGAGAAACTTAGTTATTATATATATACATACATTGCTTTAATTTGCTTTTGGGTGGAGCATTTAGGAGTAATTATTTTTAATAAACCCTAACATATATAGGTCTTCTCAGACAATAATCAAGCATTAAAATTAAACATAAATTATATTCCGCACTATGATGATTTTCTTAGTATATTTATTTTGATATTCATATTATAATTATATATCGAAGTAAACTAAGATCTTTAGTTTCATTTTATGATGTGCTAAAATTGTAAAAACGACTCTTCCCACGTCTTGAAGGGTAAGAGAGTTCTCGTCAAAACTCAAGTTCGGTAATGATCAATAATTCTGATTCATTAAAATATGATTATCTTCGTAGTCAATAATGTTAATTATTAATGAATTCAAAAGCTCTTTGATGCGATGCATCCGATCCGTTTATTCTACTAAAGATAATAATAACAATAATAATATATGTTTTGACAATTGTTTATTGCATGATATAAAATAAAAGAAGAATTGAATTTGTATATTGCATGTAATAATATATATATAGGTGTGTGAAGACGTGTAAAATATTTACATAATCGTAGATCATATGAGTGTATATTTTAACTCTTTTTTTCTCTAAATGATTACATTTTCTTTTGTCTTTATTGTTTTTCTTTTACTCCATGTGCTCCTATTATACATATGATTCACTAATTTTGTAGAATGGTACGCCGTGCATTAAAGTAATTAAAATGGACATTTATTTTAGGCCATTGATACTATTAATATATTTTAGGATAAACAATTTAATTTTACTCTAAAATTTTTATATAATTATGAATGTACCTAAACATTGAAGTGTTTGTTAATTGTACAAAAAACTAAAAAAATTTAGTTTCACTAGAACTATCACACATAATACTAAAAACATCTGAAATTTGTGTCTCTTCTTAATCGCACATAAAATTTTTAAAATATATAACTCTACTCAATTTTGAATTTTTAAATTTTATGAAAATAAATAAAAATATTGAATTCAAACAAGATTTATATCCGAACTGAATCCGATGCAAAATTAGAAATACTCTTAAATCAATGGAATCAAAAACCCAAAAATGACTTTGTTAACAAAATACCATCTTGGTCATTTGGATGTTTTTGATGTTATGTATGTTAGTTCGGGTACAACTAGATTTTTAATTTTAATTTTATGTGTAATTTAGAAGAGAGACAAATTTTGGGTATTCCTAGTACTTTGTGTGATAGTTCGGGTGGAATTAAAATTTTAATTTTAATTTTATGTGTAATTAAAAAACAATTCGATGTTTAGGTACATTTATAGTTATATGAAAGTTTTCGGGTGGAATTAAAGTAATCACCTTATATTTTATTTGTAACAACTAAGAATTATTTAAGAATTTTTTTTATAGATAATTTTATATTTTATTAAATTATTGTGTATTTTTAAAATATCTTTTTATTATTTTAAAGACTAAATTTTATTTAGTTGTCCAAAGTCTCACGTCGCTTAAGCACAGTAATAAATACATATTATTTGTTTTTGTATATCGTTATGATTGATTTTTTTGGTAGTAATTATTAGATAAGTAAAAGTTCATATCTATAGCTTAGGCTACAAAGATTATTTTTTGGTCCCAAATATGAGTAGGAGTTTTAGAGGTTTTTTTATTTGGAAACTAATAAACTATTTTATTTTTCTATCGTAAGATATGAATTAAGTTTAAACCGTAAATTTTATCATACATAACTATGTATTTTTTATAATCAAATTCCAATTTAAAAAACTGCAAATATGAACATGTAATTATTTACAGAAAAACATATCTATTTGATACGATGATAAATACTATATGAGTCCTACATTATATGGTGTTTTAAAGAGTTTTCTTTTAATTCTTATGGTTTGTAATCTTTGAAAAAAACTCAATATGCATTTACTTTGAAACTATTATAATTCTTACTATATTTTCTATAACTTAATCAAATTTTATTGAACAAAAAATCGAATAATTTTCTCAGAAAAATATATAAAAAAAGTTCTTAATGCATACGCATTTAACTAAAAATATGTAATAAATGAGATAAATAGAGTAATTCATTTAAACCCCAATCTAAGTATACAATTCTAAAATTCAAATGGTGTAATCATATATTTACTAGTTCTCTTCTTCTCCCAAATCTGGAAGTGGAGGATACCAATTATTAAGGGGCATTTAGGTAATTTAAAGGAAATCGTCCGTACACTCCCAAAGGGTCACTTTCGAGCTACTTCACTTCCACTTCACCGTTAGGTCAAGCTCCCATCTGAGAAAATCTTTTTTGAGATTTATTTAATTATTATTATTACCAAAATTTAAAAGACTCCGTACTTTTTTCTTTATATAAAATATTTTATTTTCTCCTATCGGAATAAGAGACTTTAGTTTTACATTGGCTCTCTAATTGATGATTGGCAATGTAAATTGTTGGTCTGCAAGATTGTGTGAATTATGCTATGTTACAAAATTATGTTTACATGAATTCCAGACAGGATTTTCTTTATTGTATTTGTCATTTGTACCAAGTAAAATGACAGAATTATTTGACCAATAAATCAATTGGACTTTTTACCAAAAATGTTTTCGATCAAAGATTGATACATTTTTGTAAATTTAAAACAAAAAGAAAAGAATTAATATAGTTGGACAAAAGATTTTCTTCCACAGCCGGTCTCTCTCTTCTTCTTTTTTTTTTTTACTTTGTTATTATAATCGATAATAAAATATAACACCAAGATTATAAAATTAAAGCCAGATGCACAACTAAATAAAATAGCACTGAAAAACACAAACCAGGTGCACTAAATTCAGAAGCCCAACAAACAAAACAAAGGAAAGAGCTCACTTAAATAACTAAAAGATCAAACACTAAAACTGTACTACTAATCCAAGCAGAACTACTAAACGTCCTAAATAACCGGTTGAGCGTCCGATAGCACCAATAAAACCGAAATGCCACACTGTTGTCAAATCAGAAGCAATACCGACATGATAGAGAAGCCGAACTACAAAACCCATAAATATATGAGCATCTCCAACAAGGATTTTTTAAAAATGGGTTTCTTAACAATTTAATAATACTATTTAAATGAAAATTTAAAGTTTAATATGTTTAATAAATTCTGAACCAACTAAAAGTTGAAGAACCCCATCTTTAAAATTCTTAAAACTCTTAAATAAGAACCTCATATTCTTCTTTTTCATACTTTTCTATTACTTTAATATTTAATAATCTTAAGAAACTTCTCAAGAGACCACCGTTGGAGGTGGTCTAAGCCTCTTTCATGACTCCAAAGCAAAACAACACGAAACTCACCAACAAACCAAAGAAGATCAACCACTCTTACACGTGGACACTCGTCGACCAGAATTCCACCATATACACTCACGAGTTGGTGACCTCCTCGCAAGAGAAGAGAAGAAAATATAAACCACAATTGCGCCTACAACTCTCAATCAAAACTCCAAAGAACCTCAAAGAAAAGCTTGTAGATGACTCAACTACAGAATCTTACCCATATGGCAAACAACAAGAAGAACCTTGATTTGAAGGAAACCAAGGGCAGAGAAGAAAGGAGAACGGGGAGGAAGCGCAAAGATCAAAGTATGAGATCCTAAATCAACCAAGCACTAAAGATATTTCAAGAGATAGATCTTGGCCAAAAGCTTTTTCTCTCCTCAATCACGAGCATAAGCCTCTACGAACAGCCAGAGAAGGGAGAACTCAACATGGAAGAGTTGGAGATTCAACCACAAAACCAAATCATCGCCACACGAGGTCTAGGTCTGGAAGCTCACCACACACGAAAACCTCACCTCAAAAAAACACTGAAACCACCAATAAACCCCTTGATATTGAGGAGATAACGGAGGAAATCTTCTCACATCGTCGTGGAAGCCGCCGGAGAAGAATACATTTCGATCGGACCCTTCGCTCTTCGCTTTCTCTCTCATTTTTTAAAGGTCAATGTTGTTTTTGATGTTGTTACCTGGAAATCAAATCATATCTTTAGTCCTTTTTGTAATGTAGTGACCCAAATCTTCCGGTTTAGTGAGTTTGGTTATGTATGCAATTCCGGTTTAGAAGCTATTCAATTGAAGATTCAAGAGAAGAGTTTGATGCAAGGTTTCTAACTGTAATTTGTTTCTCTTAGAGCTGTTTCACTCTTGTCTTTCTCATATATATATCGAGTCTTCTTTGTTGTTTCTGGAGCTCTTAATAGTTCTTCTTCTTCCTTGTAATCTCAAAACGCCATTGTTGCAGAGTTCGATTTTGTAACTTTGATTGATAGTGAATTGCTTGATTTAATCCAGCCCCAGATGTAGACTAGTTATATCGACTAGTTGAACTGGTTATCAATTGTTTGTGTCTTGTGTTGTTCTTCTCTGTTTTCGATCTTAAAAGTTCAAGAACACGGTAAATCAATTTCTGTATTCATAGTGTTTTAACAACAATTGGTATCAGAGCTCATGCTCTTTCTCTCTCTAGCTATGGCGAAACCTAAATCCAAGACTAAGATCAAGTTGTTTGATGGTAATTCAGACTTCTCACTCTGGAAGATTCGAGTTCAAGCTCATCTTAGTATTCTTGGATTGAAGAATGCGATTACCGATTTCTCGTTGACAAAGACAATACCGAGTGATGCAAAACCTGAGAGTAGTGGTGAATCTTCATCAAAAGAAGTTCCCGATCCAGAGAAAATTGAGCAATCAGAGCAAGCAAGAAATCAAATCATCTCTCATGTTGGTGATACAATACTATGCAAGATCAATCATTGTGAAATAGCTGCTGATATGTGGTCTCTCTTGAATAAATTGTATTTGGAAAAATCTCTTCCAAATCGAGTGTATTTTCAGCTGAAGTTCTATTCGTTCAAGATGGATGAATCTAAATCGATTGACGAAAACGTTGATTACATTTTGAAGATCCTAGCAGAATTGGGAAATCTGGAAATCACTGTACCAGAAGAGGTACAAGCAATTATCTTGATGAATTCTTTGCCTTATGGTTACGATCAATTGAAGTATACTCTGAAATATGGAAACAAGAGTTCATCCCTGCAAGATGTTGTGTTCTCTGCAAAATCTCTTGAAAGTGAAATGGCAGAACATAAGGTTTTAGACAAATGATCTTCATCAGCTCTTTATACAAGTGAAAGAGGTAGATCCCCACCAAGATCTCAAACAGGAAATAGTAATGGAAGACAAGGAAGAAGCAAGAGTCGATCAAAATCAAGATCAAAAATCAAATGCTGGTTCTGTAAGAAAGAGGGACATGCTAAGAAGGATTGCTATGCCAGAAAAAGAAAAGCAGAAAGTGAAGAGCAAGGTAAAGCAGGTGTGATTACAAACAGTTTATTTTTTTCAGAAGCTTTAGCAGTAAATGATCAGAAGGTTGAAGATATATGGGTCATAGATTCAGGATGTACATCTCACATGACTGCAAGAAGAGACTGATTCTGTAATTTTCAGGAAGGAGACTTAACCACAATTCTCTTGGGTGATAACAGAGTTATCAAGTCTTATGGCATCAGTTCTATCAAAATCAAAGCCAAAGGTGGATCAATCAGGATTCTTAACAATGTGAAGTATGTTCCTGATCTCAGAAGGAATCTTATTTCAGCAAGTACATTGGATAAATTGGCTATGATCATTCAGGTGGAAATGGAAAAGTAAGATACTTCAAAAGCAACAAAACAACATTATGTGGGAATCTATTTAATGGACTGTACATTCTTGATGGAAATACAGTTAACGATGAAGTATGCAATGTTAAAAATCAAGATAAGAAAACAACATTGTGGCACAGTCGTTTGGGTCATTTGAGTGTTAACAGCTTGAAGATTCTTGTTCAAAAAGGCTTAATCGACAAGAAAGAAATCAGTGAGTTAGATTTCTGTGAACACTGCATTATGGGTAAAGCTAAGAAGTTGAGCTTCAATGTTGGTAAACATCAATCTGTTGATGTCCTTAGCTACATTCATACAGACCTTTGGGGTTCACAAAACACCACTCCATCAAAATCAGGTTACAAATACTTTCTTTCTCTCATTGATGATAAATCAAAGAAAGTCTGGGTTTGTTTTCTGAAGTCCAAAGATGAGACGTTTAGCATGTTTTGTGAATGGAAACAATTGGTTGAGAATCAAGTTGATAAGGAGGTGAAGTGTTTACGATCTGATAATGGCCTTGAATTTTGCAATGCAAAGTTTGATGAATATTGCAGGATCCATGGAATTGAAAGACACAGAACGTGTGTGTATACACCGCAGCAGAATGGGGTTGCTGAGAGAATGAATCGTACTCTGATGGAAAAGGTAAGGTGTTTACTAAATGAATCAGGTCTTGATGAAAGCTTCTGGGCTGAGGCTACTGCAACAGCAACATATATTGTGAATAGATCCCCTTCATCTGCTATTGATCACAATGTGCCAGAAGAGCTCTGGTTGAATTGAAAACCAGGTTATAAACACCTAAGAAAGTTTGGTTCTATGGCTTATGTTCTTCATGATCAAGGAAAATTGAAGCCTAGAGCCTTAAAAGTAGTATTCCTTGGATATCCATCAGGTACTAAAAGCTACAAAATTTGGCTCTTGCAAGAAGAAAAGTGTATTACAAGTTGAAATGTCACATTCAATGAGGATTTGTGCTTCAAGGATTTGAAGAAGAATGAATCAGAAGATCAAGCTGATTCTGGAAATACTTACAAACCTCACACAGTAAAAACTGAAGTTGAATTCCATTTTAAAGGAGACAACAGTCAAGGGGGAGTCACAAAAAGGAGCTCTATATCTGATCAGACAACTGAAGATGTTGAAAGAAATGCAGAATCTATTGCAAGTGAACCTGAAGTTGATTTGTCAGATTATCAACTGGCAAGGGATCGAACAAGAAGAGAAACAAGAGCTCCTAGTAGACTTCAAGACTATGCACAATTGTTGACTGAAAATAGTACCCAGTTTGCAACTGCTTTGATAGCTTCAGTTATCATCAGTTCAGACGAGCCTCAATGTTATCATGATGCTTTTAAAGACAAAAACTGGGATAAATGGAATAAAGCTATGGGTGATGAAATGGATTCACTACTCAAAAGTGGAACATGGGACTATGTTGACAGACCAAAAGACCGGCATGGGACTATGTTGACAGACCAAAAGTGGAGGGTATAGATTTTCAAGAGATCTTTGCCCCTGTGGTTAAACATGTCTAGATTCGTATTCTTATGTCTGTAGTTGTTTATAAAGACTTAGAATTGGAGCAAATGGACATTAAAACCGCTTTCTTGCATGGGGATATAGAAGAAGAGCTTTACATGGAGCAGCCAGAGGGATTTGAATTATCTAAAGGAATTGACAAGGTATGTCTCTTAAAGAAATCTCTTTATGGCTTGAAACAGGCTCCAAGACAATGGAACATATGTTTTGATCGATTCATGAAAGAAGAAGGTTTTACTCGAAGTGATCAAGATCAATGTGTATATGTGAAAGAAGTGAGTGATGATGAATTCATTTATCTTCTCTTATATGTTGACGACATTCTAATATCAGCAAAAGAAATGAAGGTGATCAATATTTTGAAAAGAAGATTGAGTCAAGAGTTTGAGATGAAAGACATGGGAGCTGCTAGTAGAATTCTTGGAATTGACATTACTCAAGACATAATCAAAGGTACTCTGTGTTTAGATCAATCAAAATATCTTGAGAAGATTCTGCAAAGGTTTAATATGTCAAATGCTAAAGCCTCAAACACACCAATCATATTCCATTTTAAGTTGTCTGCAGTTAAGGATGAATCTGAGGTTCTAGATACAGATTCAACACCATATTCAAGTGTTGTTGGTAGTGTGATGTATGCAATGATAGGTTCCCGACCTGATCTTGCTTATGGTATTGGATTGGTGAGCAGATTCATGAGTAAACTAGGGGAGATTCATTGGGAAGCAATTAAGTGGCTGCTCAGATACATTAAAGGGTCAAAAGATCTGAAGTTAGTGTATACAAAGCAAAAGAACTTTGATATTTGTGGCTACTGTGACTCCGATTTTGCAGGAGATCTTGATAGAAGGAGATCAACATAAGGCTATGTTTTCACAGTAGGAGGAAATACAGTCAGTTGGAAATCATCTCTTCAACAGATTGTTGCCTTATCAACCACTGAGGCAAAGTTTGTTGCTCTCACTGAAGCAGTGAAAAAAGCAAAATGGATACAAGGTCCGTTGGAAGATTTCAGTCTCCATGCAAAAGAGACTAAAATTTGGTGTGACTCTGAATCTGCAATTTGTCTCTCAAAGAATAATGTTTACCATAAACTGTCAAAGCACATGACTGTTAAGAGGTCCTTTTTGAGAGAAGTAATTGAAGATGGTGAGATTGACATTATGAAGATTCACACTTCAAGAAATCCAGTATACGTTCTCACTAAATGTTTGGCAGTAAGTAAGTTTGACTCAGCTTTGAAACTATTAAAGCTGATCAAGCTGCAGTGAAGTCATTGACTTCCTTTTTCTGGAGGTTCGATCCAAGTAAAATCAATTCTCTGTTCGTCAGTTTTCGATTTGTCTCAAGGGGGGAGATTGTAATGTGGTGACCCAAATCTTCCGGTTTAGTGAGTTTGGTTCTGTATGCAATTCCAATTTAGAAGCTATTCAATTGAAGATTCAAGAGAAGAGTTTGATGCAAGGTTTTCTAACTGTAATATGTTTATGTTAGAGCTGTTTCACTCTTGTTTTTTCTCATATATATATATATATATATATATATCAAGTCTTCTTTGTTGTTTCCGGAGCTCTTAATAGTTCTTCTTCTTCCTTGTAATCTCAAAACGCCATTGTTGCAGAGTTCGATTTTGTAACTTTGATTGATAGTTGAATTGCTGGATTTAATCCAGCCCCAGATGTAGACTAGTTATATCGACTAGTTGAAATGTGTTATCAATTGTTTGTGTTTTGTGTTGTTCTTCTATGTTTTTGATCTTAAAAATTCAAGAACACGGTATATCAATTTCTGTATTCACAGTGTTTTAACAACACTTTTTTTCTTATTCAAGAGTACCATAGTTAACACAATACATATTTCAAAGAAGAAAAAAAACTACTTGTTAGAAATCAGCTTCATCTTTTGGAGAATCAGTCTGCAACACACAACATGATAAATATTGTGACGAATCATAAAGATTGATCAATTTTTCTTCCCTTATATGGAAAACCATTTTAAAAATAAAATTTGTATATGGAAGACTTCATAAGGTTTTAAAGAAAATTTTCAAATGTTTTCGATTGATATAATCCCTCGTATTTTAAACTTTAGAATTGATTCTTTGGTTCCAACATGTTAGAGGATTTATTCATCATGACTCGTTTATAGACACTTCTCTGCCACCATGGTTTATGAATTAATAAATTTTAGTTGACAAAAAAAACCTACATGCATGTTCAAATAGTCACGTTTCACCATATAAGAAAAAGTGAAAAATAACTCCAAATAATGTCAAATATATTTGCCAAAAAAATGTGGTTTAATTAGCATGTCCTGATTTAGCTAAGCATTAGGTGGTGAATCCGACTCTCACCCTATTCCAATCAAATATATTTATTATTTTCATTTGTTATCAGCTAAACTAATGTAAGAGTTACATCACATTCACAAATTCGACAAAGCCATTGATCCATCAATTAATTTATGATTACAAACGGAAAATAAAGAACAGCCAAAGTCCAAAAACATAGACGTATATGTATATGTTTGATTCAATTACAGAGTGTAAAATATTTATAGGTGACAGGTAATGAAATTAGATTTCAACAGATGTGAAAAAAGTGAATAATAGTTAGTATAAGAGAAGAGGGGACCATAAAGATAGAAATATCACATGATCTCTCTATATTGATCAGACTGTGAAGATGGGCCTCAATCTCTCTTCCTCTTCCATTATCTGTCCCTCCCATCATCTTCTCCTTCTCCATGAGTCTAGGTCTAAATGTTTGTGAGATATATAAGACTAATGTATTGTTACAAAAGTAAAATTATATCAACCACCAATTTACATATATATATATATATATATATATAAGAATAATTTAAACTCTCAAAAATTACCACACTCGGAAGAATTGAATTATGGTAAGAAATACTTCATAAATTGAGGAGAACTACATTCTCCCGACAGTTTACATATTATTGTTACATATATATACACATATATTTGAAAATTAGATAAAAAAATCTAAATTATAACTAAAACCCTCCAAATTGTACTACGCAAAATAATACAACTTGGTAGAATAGAATTGTGGTATAAATACTTCCTAAATTGATGAGAAATACATTCTCCCGAAACTTTACATATTATTATTACATGAAGTGCTATTAATAAACTATGTCAATGAAAAGGGATTAATATGAGAAAGAATAATATATATATATATATATATATATATATATATATATATATATATATTGTCAACAATTGCAATAACTGAATTGACAAACTGAACTCTAAATTTTAAATTTTATCACATGAAATTATACACCTTTATAGAATTGAACTTTGATAGAAAATGTTCTACTTTCCTCGACCTGTAACGTTATCGGAAATGCTATGTAAAAAATTATATCAGTGAAAGTAAAAAGGGGTTAATATGGGAAAGAATAACAATTATTGAGAGATGAGAAATGGAGGATGAGTTTGTAGAGGCTAAAGTGAGAAGAATTTGAGAAGAATTGAGAGAAGAATATGAGAAATGAAGGAAATTAGGTGTAATTAATATATAAGCTAGACTGAATTAGTAGATGGGGACTTCCGTCTTCATCTTCCCATTCCCTCGTTACCTATAATCTTCATCTCTTCAAAAAAATTTCACTTTAATATTCTTTTTGAAGTTTAAAAAGTGCCACTGGCAAAAAAACTATTCCAATAATGGAGCCATGCTTGCCACCTACTTCTCTTTTTCAAACTACTTTTAGTATTTCTATTAGCTCCTTAAATTAAACTAAAATATTTTAATTTGAAATTATCAATGTAGCACTCAAGATTATTAAAGCTATATGATTGATAATGTCTAATGAATGGTTCAAAATCTTCTCAAATTCGAAATAATATTACATGAAAATTATACGATTTTATAAAGTTAAACTTCAGTGAACAAATAATGGAAAAAAGTAAATTGGTTGATAAAAAAGACTTTACTACTTTTAGCAACAAGTAAAAAGGTAGTTTTTACAAGCCCAAGTATAATTGTATCTCTATAGTTTATGTGTTCTTCCAACATAGTCTACTAATAACCAAATTGTTTCTGCATATAGTCCACATTTTAGAACCCATGGGCCGGCTATAAGAATATGTTGGGCTTCGAGTTGAAATTCAACCAGGCCAGCCCATATAATCATCTATACATTCTTTCTTTCTTTGAGAGTGGATAAAGTGATAGATTCTTATTGGTACTAATCAAATGCTTTACAGAGACTTCTTATAGCCCTCTTAGACAATTAACTTAGTCATCAAGCCCATCTATATAACTCGGTTACTGGATTCAGAGTCCACTGTCCTAACCACTAGACCATGGAACCATTTTGCCCGATTCCACACATTAGTTTTTTATATGTCAGTCCTCAACGTCGAATAAAGTCAATAATTTGGTGATGATAATTGTACTCAGTAAAGAAAAAGAAAATTCAGTTCATAATTAAAGACAGTAAAACTAAGCTGTTTCAGTTTCACACATACAAATATGCTTTGGTCTGAACACAAACTATATACTCTCTATATAAAGATCCATGTGACAATACTTAAATCCTCACTTTCATTTTTCCCAATGGAACGAAAAGTCTTAAATACCCTCGTCTTCTCCATCTTCACCGTTATCTTCTTCACCACCACTTCTTCTTCTTCTTCTTCTTCTTCTTCTTCTTCTTCTTCTTCTTCTTCCCATCAGTACCAAACTCTCGTCGTCACCACTCTTCCTTCACCTGCAACTCTTTCATGGCCTGAATCTGAATTCCAAATCAGTGAAATCGATTCCGAACCGGAAACTTCACTATCTGTTCATTTATCACATGTAGATGCTCTCTCTTCCTTCTCCGATGCATCTCCGGTGGATCTCTTTAACCTCCGTCTCAAACGAGACTCTCTTCGTGTTGAATCCTTAGTCAACCTCGCTGCTGTATCCACAAATGTAACGAAACGAACTCCACGCTCCGCCGGTGGATTTAGCGGTGCTGTTATCTCCGGTCTCTCACAAGGAAGTGGAGAGTACTTTATGCGGTTAGGCGTTGGAACTCCGGCGACCAATATTTACATGGTTCTCGACACAGGAAGCGACGTCGTTTGGCTTCAATGTGATCCTTGTAAAGCTTGTTACAAACAATCCGACCCGGTTTTTAACCCGGCTAAATCCAAAACTTACGCTACTGTTCCATGTGGATCTCGTCTTTGCCGGAGATTAGACGAAGCATCGGAATGTGTTAGCCGGAGAAGTAAGACTTGTATGTATCAAGTATCTTACGGTGATGGATCATTCACTTTAGGAGATTTCTCGACTGAAACGCTGACGTTTCGAGGAGCGCGTGTAGATCACGTAGCGTTAGGATGTGGTCATGATAACGAAGGTTTGTTCGTAGGTGCTGCTGGGCTATTGGGCTTGGGCCGTGGTGGATTATCGTTTCCGTCACAGACGAAAAACCGTTATAACGGAAAATTCTCTTACTGTTTAGTTGACCGGACGAGTTCTGGTTCTGCTTCTAAACCGCCGTCAACTATCATTTTCGGAGATAACGCCGTTCCGAAAACCGCCGTTTTCACGCCGTTACTTTCAAACCCGAAACTCGATACGTTTTATTACTTACAGCTTTTAGGAATCAGCGTTGGCGGTTCACGCGTTCCCGGCGTTTCGGAAACGCAATTCAAGCTTGACGCTACCGGGAACGGCGGAGTGATTATTGATTCTGGTACTTCGGTTACTCGATTGACGCAATCTGCTTACGTCGCGCTAAGAGATGCGTTTAGACTTGGATCAACGAAGCTGAAACGTGCACCGTCTTATTCTTTGTTCGATACGTGTTTTGATCTCTCGGGAATGACGACGGTGAAGGTTCCGACGGTGGTGTTTCATTTCACAGGTGGAGAGGTTTCGCTTCCGGCGAGTAATTATCTAGTTCCGGTGAATACAAAAAGGCGATTCTGTTTTGCGTTCGCCGGCACGGCAGGTAGTTTGTCGATTATTGGTAACATACAACAACAAGGTTTCCGGGTTTCTTATGACTTAGCCGGGTCACGGGTCGGGTTTTTGACTCGCGCGTGTTAGATTTGACTGATTTACCCCCAAGTTTTATTGGGTGACAAAAAAAAATCAATTTCTCAATATTATTGTTGTCATCATCGTCAATTCATCAAGCTTTTTCATAAGTCATTATTAATGAAGATCCCGAGATAGATTTTTTTTCTTATCGGGTGGTTTTGTTTTGGGTTTACATATTATTGTCCGTACTTTTTACGCTTAATTAAAGTTAAAAGAAGTAAATTCAAAATGTACTGTTTTGCTCTGAAAATTCTTAAAGCAAAACGAAATAATTAGTAACACACTAGCTTTTCTTTATAAGCAAAAGTGTTCATCTCGATCTCATAATGTCAAACAAAAATGTAGAGTAATGGATCTCCAAGGAAAACGACAATGTTGGGCAAGTTTTCCAACTGTCACTTTGTCAAAGATTATGACACTAAACAAGTAATCAGCCGTAAGCAATTTAAGCGTAAATGTTGGGTTTTGGTGGGCTCATAGTTCGATTATAAGTAACAAATCTTACGCTATTTTATGGTATTAACAACAGTTGTTTCCAGATATAAGGGATTAGAGCGATGTTGTGCAAATTATAATATACAATTTTCAGTATAATAAAATTTTAGTCTTATAGATACGTTTCTATATTAAGAAATTTTCACAAATACTATAAATCCTAAAATATAAATAATCTAACATACTTAGAAAAGTATAAATAGAAATAATTTAATAAATTCACAAAAGTTTGGATCACTAGCTATTAAATTATATTGATCACTTTTTGGACTCATGAGATACACATATAGGTTCAATGCATCTCGATAGTTTTGGAAGAAAATGAAGGAACGTAGTCGTATCATTAATGTAGGGTGGACGTATTTTAGGTCTGCATGTGAGTGAGAGAGAGCAGTTTTTGGTTGTATGTGTGTTTGACAAATGAAGACAACATATAAATTGATATTGAGTAAGTAAAATCACAAAAATGGGAAATTGAAAAACATCCTCAACAAATATAGAGAGACAAAGTGCGGCATGTGGGACCAAGATGGTGAGAATAATTGAACCACCGAAGAAGGCACCAGTGTAAGCTCATTATACCAAACTCATTTTCCACTCTTTCCTCCGCAAATATCTCCCATCACTCACTCACCTTTTTTGCGTATTTAGTGGATTCATGTGATCACTCTTTTTATCTCCCACTTCTACATCCTTCTCTTGACAACATCTTAGTTCTTACTTTTGTTTTTCCTGACAAGATTCCTTTATCATATAACCCAAACTCAATTTTTCAATTTTATTTCGAATCAGAAAGTTAGTACAACTCACTACACTCAATTTATTTTTCAAATATTGTTATAGTATATTTTTAACTATCAAGCATTCATATATACTATAGTGTTTCTATAATTTTTTAATTTTATTTTCAATAGATAAACTATTCGATCTCTAGCTAAATTTTTTGAATTTAAGTGGAGAAGACATCGTCCGAGAATAAGTGGTCCAATAATATTATTATCTTATAAAATTTTAAAATATCAGAGATCGAATCCTTAATCGTAATAGTAGAAGCAAAATTTAAAAGTTAAAGAAGAGAGAAGACAAGACATGATTACTTAACTATTCACTAAAAAACGTGAGTTGATAGTTTTGGTTTTCTTTTTTTTTTTTCCTTTCTTGAAATTGATGGTTTTGATTTGTTTTTCTGCATTGAAAACTATCAAATAAGTTAGAGACAAACTATCTGTGACATAAATGACACTTTGGATTTCCGATTTATTCCAGGACAAATGTCATGTTAATTAGATATTACAAATCTGACTCGTAGTCCACGAATCTATCCTCTAGCACGTGACATATCGGACAAAGGAAGAAGAAAAATGACTCAATTACCACCACTCAATCTTTTTTTTATTTAATTTCTACTATTCACTCAAAACCCAATGGCTTTCAACATTTTTATAATAAGGCCTTAGGCCCATAATTAAACAAAAAGCCCATATACGTAAATGATCAATTCGCGACCCATCTGGTTATCTCCTTCAATTCGACGGCGAGATTTTCAGATCATATTTCTTCGTTCCATTACCATACAGCAACTCCCAGTGTTTCTCTACGGTGGCTCCAGTTTTCTGATCTTCGTCGAAGAGAGCAAATATGTACACAGGGACCTTATTCCATCTTCTTCTCAGATGCTCAATCAGCCGTTGGTTAAAATCCTTGCTTTCTCCAAACTAGCTGCAACTTCGCCGGGATCTCCACTCGTCGGCCACCCAATCTCCAATACAACCACCGGAATTTTAGGTAATCCCAAGTATTTCACGTCGGAGTCCACAGAATCCAACATTATGTCGAGCAGATTGGTGTATGTAACTCCACTGTACGGATCTATGTATTTCCGACGTTTGGGACTGTCCATCGGCGGAAACAAAGCGGAATCCAGTGGAATCGAAGGGAATGATTGTTTATAGGCGAGGTTGTAAAACAGAGTTTGATAAACACAAAGAATTGCAAGGAATGATCTATCTTTATTCATAGGTTCCAATGTTTTTATAGGGAAATACATCAAACAACTTAAATGGAAATAACGGACACAAACCCATTAACTCAACTAGCTCTAACAACATAGAAAACTGAAACTTGACCAATTCTTTTGCAGAAGACTCTGTCTTTTATTTGAAATAACTCAGACACATACCCAACAATCTCTCCCTTGAACTAAAGTCAATGTAGAGTTTCAGTTCATAACTCTCATCCCAAACGTTTCTCTGATTTGCTGAAACGATGCCATTTTCAATGGCTTCGTTATGATGTCCGCCAATTGCTCCTCCGTGCTACAATGAACCAAAGTCACCACGCCTTCCTTCGACAATTCTCTGAGAAAATGATATCTAACCCTTATATGCTTTAGTTTCCCGATGACTGTGTTTTTAGACAACTTAATGGTGGAAGTGTTGTCACAAAATAGAGTCATTCCATCTCCTTTCTCAAAACCGATCTCTCCCAAAATCCTCTTCATCCAAATTGCTTGACACACACATGTGGCTGCTGCTACATATTCTGCTTCAATGGATGACAAAGTCACGATTGGTTGCTTCCTGGATGACCAAGCTATATCTCCTCCACTTAAGAGAAAGATATAACCCGAAGTGCTCTTGCAGTCATCTATATCCCCCGCATAATCACTGTCCGTGTCGCATAAGAGACCACTTTTTCTTTCTCTATGATACCATATCCCAAAATCAAACGTTCCTTTCAAGTACCTCATAATTCTCTTTGCAGTGGCGAGATGTAGCTCGGTTGGGTTTGCCATAAAACGATTGATAAGGCAAACCACAAACATTAGATCAGGTCTCGTGGCTGTGAGATACATCAGACTCCCCACTATTTGCTTGTAAAGCGTATAATTCTTATCTCGCCCAACTTTCTGTCCACGCATAATCGGATATTTCATTATAATTTTGCATTCCAAACCTCTCAATTAACTCAGCAGCGTACTTTCTCTGACATATGAAGATCCCATCGGTTTTCTATAACACTTATATGCCAAGAAAGTACCTCATCTTCCCTAAATCAGTCATGTCGAACTCGTTCTTCATGGACTTCTTAAATTCATTCAAAAGCTCTTCATCATCACTAGTGTATAACAAATCATCAACAATCAGGATTTTACCTCCCTTCCGCTTGATGAACAATGTTTGCTCACTAGAGCTGCTCTCAAAACCTTCCTTGATGAAGTAAGCCTCAATCCGACTTAACCAAGCCCTGGGTGCTTGTTTTAGTCCATAAAGGGCTTTATGTAGCTTATACACCGTCTCATCCTTCCCTGTTACCTTATAACCATGTGGTTGCTCCACAAATACGTTTTCTTTCAACTCTCCATGAAGGAAAGCAGATTTCACATCGAGTTGATAGATTCCCCATCCTCTTTGAGCGGCTACCGCAATGATCATTCTCACCATATCCATCCTAGCTACTGGTGCAAAGACTTTAGTGTAGTCTACCCCATACTTTTGAGCGTAGACCCACCACCAGTCGAGCTTTGAACTTGTCAATTTCACCCAGCTCATTCAATTTGGTCTTGTAAATCCACTTGACCCCGATTGCCTTGACTCCAACAGGTGGCATAGTTAGAGACCAAGTGTGATTCCTTTCGATGGATTTTATTTCATAATCCATTGTCTCTTTCTAGTGGAGATACTTTGCTGCTTCTTGACAGCTGACCGGATCGGATATGACCATGAAAGCGAGATTCTCAAACTCGATTTTGGCCATATTTGCTTCATCTTCTGCATCTGAAATTTCTTCTCCCGTGATATAATCAGTAGATCTGATTGGTGGCCTTCTTACTCTGCTGGTCGCTGTTGTTGTATCTCCAATTGGTGAGGGAGAAGCTGTGTCATTATCGCTTTCTTCTGTTTCAACCATCTGTTTTCTCTGCAATTTCTGCATTCGCAGGTTCATCTTTCTGTTCCAGATTGATGCTTCCTTCACCTGCATAACCATCATCTTCCAAATTCCATTTTTTATTCTCCTCAAAAATCACATCACGACTGATGTGGATCTTCTTTGTCAGCAGATCAAACATCTTGAAGGCTTTGGACTCGCTGCTAAAACCCAGCAAGACACATTTCACGCTTTTGTCATCGAGCTTGCTTCTCTTAACATCAGGAATATGAACACGCCTGATGCATCCAAACACTCTAAAGTGTTTTACTTATGGTTTTTTCCCACTCTAAGCTTCTTCTGGGGTCTTGTCTTTCACGATAAGTGAGGGTGATCTATTGAGAATGTGATTCACCCACTTCACAGCATCTGGCCAAAAAGACCTCGGTACCTCCTTTTCTAGTAACGCTGCTTGCACCATCTTCATGATTGTGCGGTTCTTGCGTTCAGCAACACCATTTTGCTGAGGTGTGAAAGCAGTCTTTAGTTGTCTCTTGATCCCATGTTCTCTACAGAACTCCTTGACTCATTCGAGTTGTATTCTCTACCTCTATCTGTTGTTAGACATTTGATGAGCAAACCAGTTTGTTTCTCAACAAACGCCTTGAATGTCCTGAAACGACGAAAAGCTTCTGACTTTTCACCAACAAAATATATCCATGTATTCCTCGAGAAATTGTCTATGAAGCTGATCAAGTACCTTATTTGGTTGTTTGATGGTGGGTTAATCGGACTGGAGAGATCAAAGTGGATTAACTCCAGTCTTTCAGTAGCTCTCCACTTGCTCTGCTTTGGAAACAGAACCCGATGGTGTTTTCCTCTCACACATGCATCACATACAATTTTGACATCCCCAATCTCAGGCAAGCCTACGACCATCTCTTTGCTGCATAGCATGTTTAGCCCCTTGTAACTAAGATGCTCATATCGGTGATGCCACAACTCTGCTTTGTTTGAGATGTCAATCTGTAGGCATTCTCCTCTTCCACATTAGCATGTGATTCCCCCAGCAGGATAAACATCCTATTTGCGCTCATCGCTGACTCTGCAATCTTGCCTCTGGTGGGATGAAAAAAACTGTAGGTTTTGCGATCTCATTTGGAGAGTACATCCAGGCCTCTTTCTTGAAGTTGTCCAACGCTTAACAACTTGTTTTTCAATTATGGTTAAAAGTAGACATCTCCGATCACATAACTCACACCGTTGAGTGTGAGCTTTATCATTCCTTTCCCATTGACCATCAACTTATGATTGTTCCCAAGTTTGACGTTATGTGTGAAGCCGCTGTCAAAACTTGTGAACATTCTCCTTTCTCCGCACATGTGGTTTGAGCAACCAGAGTCAACGAACCAAACATCACTTCTCTTTGTTCCATAGAGTTCCACATACACCATTAATAAGACCTCCTCTTTCTCCTCTAACTCTGCATAGTTGGCTCCTTTTGCTTCATTGGGACACTCATAGGAGAAATGACCCAACTTGTGACAATTGTATCACTCGAGAGTGGCCTTGTTGAAGGAGCGGCCTCTGCCTCTACCTCGTCCTCTGTAAGAGCCTCTGCCCCTCCCTCTAACATTGAGTGCATGATCTTCCTCTTCATGACTCAGTTTTTCTTCATGACTCGGTCTTCTGAATATCTTCTCGTACACAGACAGTGAGCTCTGCAGCTCATTGATGCCCATGCTGCTCGTGTCTTTGGACTCTTCGATCGATACCACCATATATGTAAATTTGTCAGTCAAGGTGCGGAGATACAGTCTTTGAATCTTGCATACTCTCGCCGTTACTTCTCATCTTGTTCGCCACCACCATCACTCTCTTGAAGTAATTGTCAATGCTTTCATCGTCTTTCATGACAAGAACTTCAAAATCTCTCCTTAAAGTTTGGAGAAGAGACCTCTTGACCCGTTCATTCCCTCCAACCTTTCTCTTCATGGACTCCCAAATGATCTTAGAAGTTTTCCGGTCTAAGATCTGCTCAAACACCTCCCACTCAATGGCTTGAAACATGTAGTGTTTCACCATGTGATCCTTCTTCTTAAGGTCATCCTGCTGCCCTGCAGTCAACTCGACACCCGCTGCTGGTTCAATGAACCCATCTTCCACCAAATTCCACAGACTTTTGGCACGCATCAAATTCTCCATCAACTCACTCCAACAAATTCTCCATCAACTCGCAACAAATTCCACAGACTCTTGTCGTCACCCATCTTCTCTCTTTGTGTTTAGCTTTCTTCTTTCTTGATCACTCTCTTTATGTTTTGCTATGATACCAAATGTAAAACAGAGTTTGATAAACACAAAGAATTGTAAGGAATGATCTATCTTTATTCATAGGTTCCAATGCTTTTATAGGAAAAATACATTACACAACTTAAACGGAAATAACGGACACAAATCCACTAGCTCAACTAGCTCTAACAGCAACTAGAAAATAGGAAACTCAAACTTGACCAATTCTTTTGCAGAAGACTCGGGTCTTTTATTTGAAATAACTCATATCTGTACCCAACAGAAGTATGGGTATACATTCACCATTAGTGGTGAATTTGTTAGCTAAAGAAACCTTATGAGTGGTTTCATAACTGAATCAGCGATTGATTTATGGAAAATCGCAGTCGAGGGAGGGAATTTTCTAGAAATAATCGCGAGGGAATGTGTGGTTGAGACTTTGATCTTCTTTTGCAATCGGTACATTGTGATTGCTCGGTGAACATTAAACACAGCTGAGACTAAGTGACTGGAGAATTGCGCGAGCAATGAGACTTCGTTTCCAACGGAAATTGATGTGATGATTTTGTTCTTGAGGTAAGGTAAGATGAAATTTCTGATGATTGATTCAGCTTCTGAGAAATTGGAGGCTAGAGATGGGATCTTGTCATTGGGGATACAAAGGGAGAGAGTGATTCCAGTGTCGGCGAAGGGTTTGGTGATTCTTGGATCTAGGTCAAAAGATTTGACATGTTTGATTGATAGAGAGTTGATTAGTGAAGGTAAAGCTTCTAGTGGAGGAAGGTTTGAGCCGTAACGGCCATAGTTAACGACCATAGTGAAGAGATAACGAACAATTCGAAGATTCAATTTTCTCGGGAATTACAGAACGGAATTAAAGATTACCACCTTGGAGATTGGAGCTGTATCTGCCATAGTTGACTCCGATTCTCGAACCTATAAAAAGAGGAGGAACAAGAAACGCAAGAAATTGAGCATTGTTTGAATCAATTTTCTTGGGAAAAATACAGAGTCGAAAGACTTTTTACCTCCCAGAGATGGAAGTGTGGAATGAACAGAAAATGCGATGGGAAAAAATAAGAGAATCCAGAAAGTGTATCGCATCATCATCATCTTTATCTTCTTCTTCTCTCTGTTTTTTTGTTTTTACGACTAAGATGAGTGATTTTGGAGGGAATACTTCATATCTATATAATCGATCTGCGTAGAGGTTCAAGAAAGGGGCAAATGCGTCATTTATACGATATGGGATAACCAATTTAACTGACGAAGCCCAGTGGAAGTTGGGGCAATTATGTAATTTCGAGTTGACCATATAAACCGACTATGACTGTGGAAAGATATATAGTAAACCGAAACAAATTTCGAGGAAATTTTTTTATTTTTTTTCTAGGTTCTTCTTCATTGGAAATTAGAAGGAGAAATCTCAATTTTTGATTGCGGGCGATGGAAGGGAGAGATGACGGAGGAGGGAAAGTGTTAGGGTTGATTGAGAAAGCAACGAAATCGAATGCGCAGGAGGTTGACCCGAGGATGCTTAAGGCGATTAAATCTACTGTTCGGTATTCTGATTCGGAGATCCGACTCGGTGCGAAAACCCTAATGGAACTCATGGGACATAACCACTCACAGGTTTGTTTTTGCATTTCGCCTATTCGAATTGCCGATGCGTCCTTACGGGTTGTTGTACTTTGTGCGTGTTTGGTTGGCTGAAGCTGCAAATCAGGAACTACGTTTTCACATGCTTTACACAATATTTGATCGTTTCAGTTCATAGAAAATGTGGTCTCCTGGAAGTATCTTCTTTAATGAATGATGATTGATGAGCGTTTATTTTGTACATTAGAATGTAACTGTGGGAATCATTTTCTTTGGCAGGTTAGATATTTGACGCTTTTAATAATCAACGAGCTTTTCATGAGATCAAAGCTCTTTAGAACTCTGATGATTCAAAATCTTGATCGGCTGTTGAGTTTAAGTATTGGGTTTAGAAGTAATCTGCCTCTTCCTGCACCACCGGCTATTGCCACTATTCTTCGTTCAAAGGCTATTGAGTTCTTGGAGATGTGGAATTTGTCTTTTGGGTTACATTACAAGGAGCTAAGGCTTGGGTTTGATTACCTTAAGAATACCCTCAAGTTAAAGTTCCCTGATTTGCAGGCAACTGCTGCAAGACTTCAACGAGAGAGACAAGAGAGAGAGATGAAGACTAAAGAGATTTTACGAAACAAGTTTGACTTCTTGAGAGATAATTTTGGAGTCTTAAAGGATTCCATAGACGAAACAATTAAGGAGATCAAGGAGTGTATGGAAATTGTTCAATGGAGAGGGGATGATGGTGTTCCACTTGCTATCTTAGATGAAGAAGATTTCGAGGAGATTCGTTGCTCTCATCTAAGGAAAATTCGTCTTGATTCACTGAGACAATCAGAAAAGGTTGAAGAAACTCGTGAAAACAGAGTTGTATTCGATGTATTGAGGGAACAGTACAAGCTTTTAGTGACAAAGCATCTTATCTCGGTTCAAGAAGGGATCTCTCTTCTCATCAGAGTTGAAGTAAGTGATAATGGAACGAGAGATTCCATGTTGAAAGACTTAATTGATATTAAGAATAACATATTAGCAGCTAAAAAGAAATATGAAGAAGCGGGTTTTACAATTTCAAGAGTCACTGATACTCACGAAGATGAAGAAACAAAAGAAGATGAAGAAGATATCTGGGAGGAAGATGATGGCAAGGTTAAGAAAACTGATTTAGTCAAGAACGTGGCTTCTGTGACGAGAAGTCAACACAGTGTGGATTCGTGCTTACCATCATCAAGTGAAGCAAATAGGTCTACGACAGAATCTAGGTTCAACAAAGCTTCGAATACTAAAAAAGTTGTAAGCAGTGGAAGCTCTCTTAGGGATAAGCTCATTTCTGAAGCGCCTGTGATAGGTTGGGGGTCACAGTTGAGTAATTGGGACTCAACTGCAGAAGTTCGAGCTAATTATCGCGGTTTAGAGCTCGAGAGCCATTGGGGCAGAGTGGATCAAGATGCTGTAATTCCAGCAGATAAAATAGCCGGATTGAATCTTCAGGCAACTGTT
Source organism: Lepidium sativum (assembly GCA_023374145.1). Lineage (NCBI taxonomy): Eukaryota > Viridiplantae > Streptophyta > Magnoliopsida > Brassicales > Brassicaceae > Lepidium > Lepidium sativum. Next base: position 6,125 of record JAKUCM010000262.1, on the reverse strand, counting down.
TATAGAGAAGAGAGAACAGAGATACCTCCATGCCATGCTCCTCTGAGGAAAGGTGGTCTTTGCCAGAGAAGAGATCTGCGATCCTGTCCGTTTCACGGACCCATTGTGCCTCGGGATGAAGAAGGATATCCCATGATCCAGAAATCCCCATCAGAGGAGAGTGAGAACCAAACTTCTTCAACGACAGAGACCGACCACGACGTGCCTATGGTTGAATCAACTTCACTTTCTGATCCTAATCAATTAGCAAGGCAAATAGCGAAACAGGCTCTGAAGAATGTCCAGGAAGAAGACAAAGAACTGATGAGGAAAAGAGCTAAGCTTGTTAAGGTTAAAGTTAAGGAACATAATAAAGAAGTTCTCCGTGATGCTGCTATAGCTTCAACATCTAGATCAGCTGTTATCGATGAAGAGTTTGATAGAGTTTTCGCTGAAAGAGAAAATAAGAAACGAACTTCTTCCTCTATGCAGCGTAAGAAAACAACGGCTAAAGCTAGAATATCCGAGAGACTGTTTAGTAACCGGTTAAAAGGTACTAAACCACAGCCATTGGTTCATGGCGACAATGAGAACCACAGGGAAACATCGGCTAACCAGTGGTAACAGAAACTGAAATCTTTCTAGTTTTGATCCTTAAAGGACGTCAATATGATTATTGCAATCATGAGTAAATAGCTAATGCACATTTGATGAATAATCAGATTATGTAGTGATCTCTTTAGGCTGAGAAACTATGCAGAAACAGTTCATAAGTCAAGTCCAATGTTCTCAGAAATACAATTTCTAAAAGTTAAATCTGCTATATACATATATAATGAAATTCATTCTTATTTATATACTTAATTAATTATTTTTAAAGAAAAAACATAAACTCACTCTTACGTCTCTCTCACTTAACTTGTAACTGCCGTCGTTTGTCATTCTCCACAACTTCATTCTCGATTTGCATTTCCACTTTAGGTGTAAGAAGGATGATTGCAAAATCGATTTTAAGTTTGAAGTTGAAAATTTTGATTTGGTTATTTAGTAGAATCTGGCTCGAATAAGATTTTAAATTGGTAACAATTGGAATGTATAGGCTGAAACATAGTACATTATAGATTTAGAACTGCCTAAACGATCGAATCTGAATTGATATGAGTTGATTTTCGCGATAGTTAAACTAGTAAAACTCAATAAGTTTTACGTTTATGAACCAATTATACATTCTTGATTTGCATCTCTGCATTGGGTTAAGAAGGTTAATTGCGTAACTGATAATTTTACTTTGGTTATTTGGTAGAATTTGGCTCGAATAAGACTTGAAATTGGTAACAATTGAAATGTATAGACTGAAACATAATGTATTATAGATTTATAACTGCCTCAACGATCTAATCTGAGTTGATATGAGTTGATTTTTGCGATAGGTTAACTAGTAAAACTCAATAAGTTTTACATTTATGAACCAGTCAGTTATACATAACTGCATCAATTATACATTTTTGATTTACATCTCTGCATTAGGTTAAGAAGGTTAATTGCGTAATTGATAATTTTGCTTTGGTTATTTGGTAGAATCTGCCTCATATAAGACTTGAAATTGGTAACAAATTGGAATGTATAGACTGAAACATAGTGCATTATAGATTTAGAACTGCCTAAACGATCCAATCTGAGTTGATTTTTGCGATAGTTTAACTAGTAAAACTCAATATATTTTATGTGTATGAACTAGTTATACATAACTGCATCAATTATATATTCTTGATTTGCATCTTTGCACTGGATTAAGAAGGTTAATTGCGTAATTAATAATTTTACTTTGGTTATTTGGTAGAATCTGGCTCGAATAAGACTTGATATTGGTAACAATTGAAATGTATAGACTGAAACATAGTGTATTATAGATTTAGAACTAACTCAATGATCTAATCTGAGTTGATATGAGTTGATTTTTGTGATAGTTTAACTAGTAAAACTCAATAAGTTTTACGTTTATGAACCAATTATACATAACTGCATCAATGATACATTCTTGATTTGCATCTCTGCATTAAGTTAAGAAGGTTGATTGCGTAATTGATAATTTTTCTTTGGTTATTTGGTAGAATCTGGCTCGAATAAAACTTGAAATTGGTAATAATTGGATGAAACACAGAGCATTCTACTAGTAAAACTACATAAGTTATACAAAACTGAATCAATTTTTTCTGTTTTTAGCAGGACATTACGAACGCCAAAATCGTGATATGGTTTAAATGAAACGACCATGTTAGTTGTATATTGATGAAGCACGCAGTAGAGAATATCACTTTGTCGGTGATAGAAGATTGTCTATATGAGATGCTTGGTTTAAATGAAAATAAGGTTAAATTGCAATTGCGTTTCCATTGACCTACAGTCAGAAATGAGGTTGAAGTGACTATCTGTGATGATGTGGATGTGTGTGGTTATCTAGCATACATTGATGAATGTAATCATAATACGAAAATATTGCTCGTGGATTTCATAACTAGATCAGAAGAACCTGAGAAAAAATGTCGAGACAAGTGTCGATAGCAATTCAAAGTTTTGTTGGTTGTAATGATGGTGAGGGAGTTACATCTGCTATTACTGTATATTATCCACCAGTTAGAGAAAATGAAATTGAACCACAAGATGGAAGTGTGGATATTAGTTTTGAGAGATCAGATATTGGTGATGTCTATGTAGAACGTCCACCTGTTGTAGAGAGCAGTGAATTTCCAGAGGAATGAGAAGACGGTTTGGGTTTGAGTTTGCATCAAGAATTTGAAGATAAGAAGACATTACAAGAAGTTGTGGATAAATGATCATTTGTCAACAAATTTTGTTTTGCTATTAAAAGATCTGAACCCTGTTGGTTGTGGATTGTATGTAAGAAAGAAGGCTGCAAATGGGGTGTACGAGCATCAAAGATTAGAAATATGGATATTTTCAAGATAATAAAGTACACAAAGATGCATACATGCTCTCGGGCTAGTCAGTGCTAGAGTAGTGGCACGAAGAGGAAATTCTCACCAGGAGTAGTTGAAAGTCTTTTGCAAGAGAATTTTCCCGGAAAAATGAGCACTCAAACTCCTAAGTTATCATGAGTCTTGTGAAGACAAAACTTGACGTGCGTATATCGTACTCCACCGCGAGGAGAGGGAGAAAACTTTCTATTGATAGGCTGCGTGGCACTCCGAAAGAAAGAAACTAGATGATACATTCCTATTTGTACGAGTTACAGAAGGTAAATGTGGGTACAATAACACGGGTGCAAGTAAATGAAAATGAGAAGTTTAAGTACCTTTTCATAGATTTGGGAGTTAGCATTTAAGGGTTTAAGCGGATGAGGAAAGTGATTATTGTAGATGCAACATTCCTCAAAAACGGATAGAGTGGTGTATTAGTTTTTTGCCATAGCTCAAGATCCTAATCAGCACCATTATCCAATTGCGTATGGTGTACTCGATTGAGAGAACGATGCTAGTTGGACATGGTTTTTCAAGAGTTTGACGACAGTTTATACCAAATTATTATGAATTGGTATTTGTAAGTGACAAGAATGCAAGGCTCATCGGAGCCATAGCTAATGTGTATCCAAAAGCCCATCACGGGTACCGCATATGACATATGCACAAAATGTGAGAGCTCATGCTTCTAATACCAACAAAGCTATAATTGGTTGGAAATTCATGAAGTGTAGTATGCAGTACATAATTACTGATTTCAACCGTGAATATAGCTTGTTTGTGAGTAGATTCCCGTATGCAGCTAGATATTTGGAAGAGAGTACTGTGAAGGAAAAATGGGGTAGGTGTGTCTTTGCGGGAGAAAGGTACAATATCAACACAAACAACGATGTGGAATCTATGAATATTGTTATTAATGAAGTAAGCAAGTTCTCTCTAATACACATGCTTGATACTATCGTCAAAACATTTTCAAAGTGGTTTAGTGATCGTCGGAAGGAGACAAAGAAAGATATGATTGAAAAAAAATTGGTTGCCATATGTGGAGAACCTAATACATGATTCATGGGCTGTTGCCGTTAGGATTGTGGTGGCAATAAACACCTTTGAATTCAATATCGTTGCTAGTGATGAGAAGACATATTTTGTTTGCTTGGAATCAAAAAGTTGCAGGTATATAGTGCTCGACATCGAAAAGTATTTGTGTTTCCACGCATTAGCTGCATTCATTCATTACCATAAGATCAAACCTCGACCTCGTAATATCCCATTACATGAGCTTTGTTCTAACTATTATTGGTTCGAGTTGTGGGTACTTGCGTATACCATGTCTTTTTTGTTGGTGGCCGAGATGTCGCAATGGGATGTTCTGGATTACATCAAAGCCAAAGAAATCGAACTGCCAAAACAGATTATTAAAACGGGAAGAAGAAAACTGAAAAAGATGCCATCAACAGGATATGCACGTCCATTTCATCAAACGTAAGGAGGCCCAGACAAAGGTTACAGTCGCCAATATTCAGATATCTAGTAGAAGATGAAGTCAATTAGTGATTTGCTGAGTATCTGTAAATCTTGTGAAACTCGTAAAACTGGAGATGTTTCCTAAGAGCCTTATGGCTTTCTCTGGAAAATGAGAATCTATAAATATTGTGAAACTCGTAAAACTGGAGATGTTTCCCATGAGCCTTATGGACCTTTCTGGAAAATACTTCTGTAAATCTTGTGAAACTCGTAAAACTGCAAATGTTTTCCAGGAGCATATGGACATGTTTCACTATTTTTTTTATTTCTATAATTGAAATTAACAAATTGGGTTTTTACATTTTGTTGCCTACTTGAGCCTTGTGGCCTCTTAAGTTATATGAATATTTTTTTATTTTAATAATGGGTCTATGACAATTATTTTTAGTGTGACTTTCTAATTTATAATCATGTTAGAATTTAAAGATACAAATATATATTGATTCTAGAATTCAAATATATAAAACACTTAGAATCATTAAGTAATCTATTATAATCCACTGTAAAACTAAAAATTTATAAGGATATGTAATACTAAATTTGATGGAAAATCATCAAAAGTATAACTTATTGTAATTCTTACAACAGATAATTAGTAGTACAACTATGTCATAAAAAACAAAACGTGATTTTGGTTTGGTACCAACAATTAAAGTTTTCGTTGAGATATGTTCATACCTAATTTCACTGGTATATAAACATAAAGAGAGACATTTATCTCTCCTCCTCACTTCTTGCCTCTCTTGACATCTTCTCTTTTCTCATCTCTCAACAATTTCTTCTCTCATCTCCTCTCTCGAAATCTTATCTCATCTTTTATCTCTCTTCTTCTCTCTCGACTTCTACTCTCACAGTAAATTCTCCTCTCTCGATTTCTTCTCTCTCGTTTTCTTGTTTTAGTAACAGATTTTGATAAAAGCTTCAACTAAAGTTAGGGTCTTGGTTAGTTAGGGTTTGTAGAAAAAATGTCGAGCTTTGATTTTGAATAAGTCAATTTTGTTTATGATTTTCTTTTAGATCTTACATGGTGTCTTGGACAAAGGATGATCACACCAACCACTCCGAGGAAGAACCTCGTGAAATGTTTAGGCGAATTGAATATGTCCAAGATAGTGAAGGGGGAATTCCACATAAATTTCCATGTGGTGAAGTTATCATCATGGAAAAAACAAATGAACATGCCCAAGATTTATTTCAAATGTCGAGTGAATAGGGTGAGAACGATGTTGTTTAGTCCAACTAGTATATCTAAAACGATGTCGAGTTTAACTAGTATATCTAGTGGACTTAGTATTATTTATTTACTTTAACTGATGTGTTTAACTAGTATATCTAGTGTATCTATGTAACTAGTAATATTTATTTACTCTAACCGATGTTGTTTAACTAGTACATATATTGTAACTAGTATTATTTCTATAGTCTAACTGATATTATTTCCACTCATAGATGGATGGCTTCCACAAGAAAATAAGTTGGGATCAAGTTGTACAATGAGAGTGTGAGAACCTGAAATATAATATCGAGGAGATGGAGAAGAAGATAGCGATGTACACGACGGAGGTGGCGATGCTGAATAAGGAGATGAGGGAGCAAAGGGCAGTGGTTGTTAAGCTTGTGGAGATGATCAAATTCTATTTTGGT
>JAKUCM010000261.1:0-26284 GCA_023374145.1 Lepidium sativum | reverse complement strand
ATACGAAATATATCATAATTTCAAAATATAGTATTTGAATCAACTAAATTTCATCATCTTTGTGTAACTTTGGTAAGTGTAACCAATCAAGGTTTATATCAATTATCATTAATATTTTATGTCTATTTTATTTGTAGTACACCTATTTATATGATTTGAATAAGATCTAGCTTTTATATTATATTTGCTATATATTTATTTGATAAATCTCAAATTGTATATAAAAAATATCTGTAGCCATATATTTATCATTATAGGTTCTTTAAATTAATATTTTCAAATAAAAAAGAATGAGATATAAAAATAACTAATGCTTGAATTATACTTTTAAGTAACGTTAAAATATAATGTTTAAATATTTGAGTAATTGATTTCGGTTATATACGTATATATAAAATTTAACATTATATTTGAAGAATTATAGATGTAGTTTAACATTATAGTAAAATTTGATTACTGTTTATATTGTAACTATTACATGAAAAATATATTTTGCTTACGTTAATATTCTGAATGGTAGTCTTATTGAATATATAATATGAATATTATTAAATATTTAATATGAAATATCACGTAAACATTTTACTAAATGTTTGACTACGTTAACTAATGTTTTATGTAATGTTTGATTACCTAGAACACTTCTTCTAAATTAGTTTCCTAAAATACATTTATCTACTAAAACTTTACTACTAGACCAATCTGAAATACAATTATAAATAATATACAATCTAACTTAATTACTTTCCTAAAATTAACTAGTGCATATTAAAACTTTCTATAATATTATTTCTATTTATTGATATTAAAAATACAAAATTAAAACATATGAATAAGAATAAATAATATTTATATCGACATTATCAAGTACACACAGACAAAATATATAATTATGAATTTGAAATTGCAAAAAATAATTATTGAAGTTACACATTGTGAAGATTAAAGATCTATGATTGAATGACTAAAACAAATATTATTTTGGAAATGTGAAATTATAAGAGCAATAATTAAGACATTATAAAAAATGAATAATCAACACAAATTGGTTATTTTGAAAGCTTAATTGCTTCATCACCATAAACATACAAACAAAAAGAAGAGTTCATTTAAATTTATGAGTCGAACAATATCACCAATTTTGTTTGCAGAAATAATTTTCACTTCAACAAATCTTATGGATATTTTTATGATTTGAAGCCTTATTCAAATACTAAGACCGGATCTAACACAAAAGTCTCTCATCAACATAATTTTATACACAAATTCAATTGGTCTAATTTTTCTTGAATTGGTACAAACGACAATGAGATGAAGATGCTTAACTAATCTGAAATTTTTCATAGTTTTGAGTTAGTTATATGAAAAGATACTTGAATAATATATAAAACATCACTATATAATAAAATAAAATAAAAAACTAATTGTTTTTACATTGCTTTAGGTTACCAGAAATCAAAATTTAGTAGAACACTATTTAAAACATAAAAATAATATTGCTTGAATTAAAATAAGACATTACCTGGAAGGATACTGACCCCTTTACAGGGGTTGGTTGGATTTGCTTTCCAGATTCGGTGGACGGAGTATGCTCGGGATCGTTCAGGATTCATCGGTGCTTATCGGCTCTTCATGCGGAGCTTGAGGCAGTTCTTTGGGTTTTGGGAGCGCTTGTGGAGTTTCACATCCAGGAAGTGGAGATCTCGACGGATTGCGAGACGGTTTTCGCTATAATCCAGCAACCCGAGGAGTGGCCGGCGTTCATATCTTACCAGGAGGAGTTTCAAAGACTACGTCTACGGTTTTCTTCTTGTCTTTTATCGGTCATCCCCCGTCAATTAAATCATAAAGCTGATGCTCTTGCCAAGTTTGGCCGAGTTTCTGTTCAGTGATTTGGTTGGTTCTGGTCTATTCTCGTCTTATCGTTGATAAAAATAAAATAAGACATTACCTAAACATCATGGTGGAAGATAATTGTAGAGACAAAATATGAAGAATAAATGACATGTGTGAAGAGATGAATGATAATGCAAGCAAATGAAATGTATATATTTATAAGAAAAAATTAAGTATACTTACTTAGAATCAATTGTTATAAAGGAGACCTTTTACATTAAATTTTGAAATCTTTAGATATTAATATAGCAAAATAAATGGAATAAAAAATGAGATCTAGTAGATCTGCTCAACATTGTTATTTATATAAAGATTTCTATGATTATGGAAATATGAATTCGAAATCGCTAACAATATCTATTGAATAGTTAATAAAAAATTTCAAAATACATTGAAATATTTTTCTAAAAATACATTTCTCAAATAAATGTTTACTATAAAAAGAGAATAAATCAAGATTTTCTTACAATTAAATTATTCTATTAGATACATAATCAGTAGTGATCTAATCAATAAATAACTGAAAAATAAAAATAATTTTGCCAAATATCCTTTACGACATTTTAATATCAAGTGACATTTCATATAGTACTTTATCTGATAGTAAGGGAAATTATAAAAATTAGTATCATTAATATATAGTAGCTTGATTTCGTTTACTAAGGAAATTAATACGATAATTAAAGATTGATTTTGTTATCTTTTCTTACTAAAATTAATATAAATTCAAATCTAATTTTAACTAATAAAACTCAATAATAGTACTATAATAAATGTATATTGACTACAATATATAGTAATTTTGTTTGAATACAAACCAATATACATTTAAACTTGTTTAAATTAATAATATTGGAATTACACTAAAATAAATTTTTTATTAGTTTATAGAAATTATTATCTATCAATATACTAATTGAACCAAAATACCCTTACAATTTAAAAAAGAATTTCATTCAATGTAATATTTTAAAAGTTTTAAGGATAAATTAAAAAAATGTTATCTTTTTATTATACAGAATACTGATTACTTCATCGGTTCCAAAATAGATGATGTTTAAGGTTTTGGCATATAAAAATCATTTAAATTTTACTTTTTTTTTCATTTTATAATATTATTTTTATTCTATTTATGATCATTCAACCAATTAGAAATTAATATGCATAATAAAAATAGTCAAAACAAACAAAATACAATTAATTTTGTATTAAAAATTAAAAACATCATATTGTTTGATACAAAATTTCCCTAGAAAATTATTTTGGGACAAAGGAGTATGTGCAGGTGAAGTTGGCTTGCCCTAATTTATCTAGGTACCAATTTTAGTTGGAGAATTTAGAGTATAGATTAAATCTTATTCTATTCGAATTTTTATGAGTGATCGCAGAGCCCACATGACGGCTTCCACCTCTGCATGCATAGCCGAAAGACGCTGGCGACTCCGTTTGGCTCTGTGCATTACTCCGTCCACCGAATTTGGAAAGCAAATCCAACCTAGCCCCGTAAATTGGTCGGATTCCTTCCAGGATGCGTCCACCATGCATTTATATCTTGTGAACCCTAAATCAGTTGTGGTAAGGAATATCGAAACTGACTTATACAAGTCAATATTTGACCTAACTTGGTCGCTTGATTTCAGACTATCTTTTCTGGCCGTCAACCATTCGAGATAATCTGATGTCGCTTTATTCAGAACTCAATTCTTTTGCTTTTAGGCTTCCATTTTGGGCCAATAATTATGTTCCTACACATTAAAATCACAAAATTAATAAAAAAAATTATCAATAAGTAACCATCAAATTTAGCTAGACATTAGGTGGTGGATTCAAATTCCATCTTTCTCCATTTAGAAAACTTAGTGTATAGATAGAATCTTGTTAATGGTTACTAGTTGACGCTCTTGAGCGTCTAGAAGAGTGGCCGGCTTTTCGATCCTACTAGAAGGAGTTCTAGTAGCTAAAGTCGTCATTCGTACACGGTTTCATCTCAATAATCCTAGAATTCTGAACTACAGAACAGATGCGTTAGTCCGTCTAGCTCGAGTGTCGGCAAATGGTTCAGAGCTACAAGCTCTTTGCTTACTGCCATAATTTCTATGTCTGCTATTGACAAGAAAAAAAAAAGCAAAAGAATTGAGTTTTCTTTATCCAATAAGATCTCCTTCACGAAGGAAACTTGTTGAAATCACAAAAACCCCAAAACTCAGAGCTCTGCCATGAACTTTCCTCGTCCCCCGCCCGCCCCCAGCTTTAATCCGCCGGCCTGTCGGTCCATCACCGCCACCTCTAACTCCGGATCCGCTTCAGTTCACCTCTCCTTCAAGTTATCACATCCCTTCTGATGGAGTCGTTGTGGTTGGTTTTCTCTCACGAAGAGCGGATGATTCTTCGCAACTTATCAACCAAGTGCTCGACGCAAACGCCTTCGGGTCTGGGAGTTTGAACAAGATCCTTACCGTTGATAAACCCGTTTTTCAGGATTGGTTTAGGTTCCGGAAGATTAGATATTACCACGAAGAAGATAAAGGAATCGTCTTTGTGCAATTCTCCCCTACTATTTTCCCAGCTTTATCGAGTTCTGGGTCGGGTTTTGATTCAGTTCTAGATGAACGTGAGTTCGGTGATCTTCAGGGTTTGCTTTTCATGTTCTCTGTGAGTTGTTTTTCTTTTCTCGAGCGTAAACCAGTTCAGTTATATTCTTAATCAATCAAAAATTTAAGAACTTGTTAGTATTTTCAGCTGGTTGAAATGATATACTAGTGATATGATTGGAACAATGAAGCTTGGTTTAGGACATTGACAAAACCATCTGTGTTATGTTGGTTTGTCTTAAGCTAGTTTAGAGTAGGCATCTTGGTTTGATACCTGAACTTTTCTTGTTTATTTTCTTAAGTAATTATACTTTTAGGTAATTCAATTAGCAATGCAGGTTTGCCATGTTATCATAAACATCCGGGAGGGGTCGCGATTTGATACCAAGCTCTTGAAAAAAATTAGGGTCTTGCAAGCTTCGAAACAAGCATTAGCTTCATATGTTAGGTCTCAAACAGCTGGTTTACCTATGGCATCAAGACTTAATTCATCCTCGTATACTTCTTCACTACCATACTCAGCATCTAGAGGTGGGGGCATCATTAGTCGGGGAGCTTCATCTGTGTCTCTCAAGTCTGGTGGAGGCTCTTACACTTCTCTGTTTCCTGGACAGTGTAATCCTGTTACATTGTTTGTGTTTTTGGATGATTTCTCAGACATGCCAAAGTCCAGTTCTGGTGTGAATGATTCAACAAACACTTCATCTGTTAATGATCAGTCTGTGAACACAGGGAAGCTTGCTCGGTCGGAATTACCAACGAAAAGCTCTGGTTCTGTAGTTGTGTTATCTCGCCCAGGAAGTAAATCCGAAGTCAGGTTGAGGAAGAAATTACAATCATCTCTCGAAGCACAAATTAGGTTTTTGATCAAGAAATGCAGAACCCTCACAGGCTCGGATAGCAATCATGTAGGTTCAAGAAGTGGGAGCATTTCAAGTTCTGCTTCTTTATTTTCGCTTGATGCATCAAAGGCTGTCATTCTCTTAGACCGCTCTACAAATAAGAAAGGAGAGGCTTTGGAGTTTGCCTCTTCCCTTGTCGATAATGTTTTGAATGGAAATGCAAATTTAGACTCTCTTTTACTTGAAAACAATTGCCAGATGTCTAACAAAGAAGATGTGCTATGTGTGAAAGACTTCATCTATAGGTGCTCTGATATTTTAAGAGGTAAAGGAGGATTGTCTTCTAATTCAAGTAGTGCTGGCGTCGGAATGGTCGCAGTTGCAGCAGCAGCAGCAGCTGCCTCAACTGCATCGAGGAAACCGTCTAGTGCACCACAGCTGCCACAATTAGATCATTGGCTCTCTTGCAGCCATCAAATTCTAGATGGAATCATCACTGCGAAAATTGTGTCTAATGATGAAATTGATCTTGGCAAGAAGAAATCTCGTGGAAGAAACATGTCTCCTGTAAAAGATGAAGCAAGATCATCAAAAGGCCCAGAAACTCTTAATATTGCTGTCTCTTTGCTGGGAAGTGGAAAAGGTCTGAATTTGAAGTTTTCATCCCTTTGATGTGAAAGAGCCCTTCCAGCTGCTAAAGATGTGTATTTGATAGATCTTCCTGCCTGTTATTCTACTTTAGTGCATGAAACGCACCTACAAAAGGCCTTATCTACTTTCCGTTCGATGGTGAGAGGACCTTCAGTGGAGCATTTCATAAAGAGGTTAGAGGATGAGTGTATATCCATATGGGAATCTGGGAGGCAACTGTGTGATGCTACCAGTTTAACCGGTAAACCATGTGTGCACCAGAGGCACAATATCCTGGAGGAAGAATTTTTCCCTGAGGCAGAAGTCAAGTCACATTCCAGTGGCTATGTTTTCCTGCACGCATGTGCTTGTGGCCGTTCAAGGAAATTACGTTGTGATCCTTTTGATTTTGACTCGGCAAATTTTTCTTTCAACTGCTTTCCAGACTGTGACAAACTTCTTCCCTGTGTTAAGCTTCCTCAAATTGCTAATGCAGGGCTTATGATTTCATCATCATGGATTTTAGTTCGTGTTGGTCGTTCAAGATACTATGAGCCCTCAAAAGGTTTACTTCAAAGTGGATTTTCTGCAATCCAGAAGTTTCTTTTAAAGTTGTTCCTCTCTTTGCAGAAAGAGAATGCTCTTAATGGTTCTTTGATTGAAAATTCGAGAAAGCTTCTGTATCTAGGCCAGATGTAACTACGACTATGACAATCAGAACTAACCTTGATTTTGCACCAGTTACCTTGGCGACTGTAACTGATGGGGAAACTGTTGATAATAGTCGAATTGCTGACAAAAAAAATTAGTTTTGGTAATGGCCTTCCCAATTTACTATTGAGAAAGCCTTTCGCCGAGGTTGTTGCTGGATCGAAGAGTACGGATTTGTTGTTTCCTCCCCTTCAACCAAGCAGGCAGCCGCCTCCTGTCTTGGAAAAAGTTGTCAAGCAAAAGATTCGTAATGGTCAGAGTGAGGACATCTTTCACGATGCATGTAACCAGGAATATCAAAAATCTAAGGACATTTCCCGTGACCAGGAAACCTTAGGCATGTCTAGAGGCATCTCTGCAACAGGCAATGACCTTGCTTTGCAAAATGGTAGTAATGTTGTGCCAGTAAGCATGAAAGTTTCTGAGAATGCTAGGTCAAACCCCACACAGAAGCCTCTGATCGCTTACATTGGGTTTGAGCATGAATGCCCTATGGTCATCGCTTCTTATTGAATACAGAGCATCTTCCTAAGCTTGGCCCTTCATACTATCCCTGAAGAATATTTAGATCTTGTTTCTGCTGAAAGTTCAAAATATAAGAGTGATACGTCAAAGCTGGAGAAAAATTATGTTTATGGTAAAGGCCGACAGAAGTCAAATAGGATGCCTCCTGGAATGAATAGGATGAAAAACATGGGTAGGTCCAATCAAGGTGTCTCAAAAGATAATATGATTCTTACAAAAAAGGGGAATAAGGGTTCAGCTGATACTGAACCCATTATACATAACCTTGGGACCAACAACCGACTTAGTAAAGCTCAAGATTTTGGAGTGGCTCTTTCTATGTTAAATAGAAACTTGCCGATATTTATCAATTGTCCACATTGCTCAGGTGGTTTTGGAAAAAAAGATTCTTTAATTATTAAGTATGTAGGTACAATATCGCAGCTTCAAAGGATCTCTCTGGTAAGATATTTTCCATATTGAATTTGTGTTGACCGTATTTGTTTTTACTGTGAGAACTCTTTGCATTCATTCAAAATCTTTTTTGTTTTGTTTCCTTCTGAAGAATGAGCGAGACAATAATGGCATACCTAGGGTGTTAAGTTTTGTTTAAAAATTGTGCTTATTAATTCACATTAAATTTTGATTGAATGCCTGGCAAAATGTAAAGAATAAACAAGCCACCTTTCCTTTTGTAATGTATAGGATGCACATGTAGATTCGTTTTCCAATGATCTCAGGCTCCCTTTCCTTTTATATGAGTGAATTACAACTTTTTCCTTCCAGGTTACGCCTCAGTATCCTGTAGTGTTGGCAACCAGTCCAGTGATAAAATTTGAGGTACGTATCGCACTCTGATTGCATTTTTGTGTGAGTTTCGTATGGAGAACCGTCTATGTTCAAAAGCAGGAAATGATATGCTTAGCTATAGTCATCTCAAACTAATATACATGCCTATAAGCTATTTCTACTAATAGGATATAGTTCTGTATCATTTTTGTGCTAAGAACCTAACCTCTGACTCTTTTCATATTCTTTCTCTAAGTTTGAATTTGATTAATATTAATAGCTTGCCTGTAACCTCTGGCAAAATGTTATTTCAGGAGTCATGTCTACCTCCCTTTATCATCGAGAGTGAACAGAAGTCTGAGTTCGGCCTTGGTTGTCCTGTCATTTTGCCACCTGATAGTTTTCTCTCTCTGAGACTTCCATTTGTGTACGGTGTGCAACTTGAAGATGGTACACAACTTCTTCTTATGCCGTCTGCACAAGAACCTGAGAAAACTGTGTGGCTTGGCAAAGGCACGGTGCTTCAGTTTCTAACAAAAGAGAATGAAAATGATTTCGATGAGAAATTCCAGACGTAATGTGAAGTTCTTTAGACCTTTCCAAATTATCACCACAATGATGCTCTCTCTCTCTCATGATGTGCTGCACTGAGCATGCTCCTGCGCTCTAGATAGTGTCAGTAAGTGATAGTGAACAACAAAATTCTTCTCGTTTGCGGTTTAAACACAGTGCTTAGTTTCTGTATTTGATTGCAGTACCATGATTCTTCAGTTGCGTATAAGATACTTTTGATGTTGGGTCTGAAAGTTAAAGTATAAACTGAAGGGATAAGCGCTGAGGGTGACTAGCTGCAGTTCAGGTACTCTTCCTTTTGGTCTTTACTTGGAAAAATCTTTGAATGTTTTTAGTTTTTCTTAATGAGATATGGTACAGTGGTCTGTGATACAGATCGCTTGGAGAAGTAGTGGAGACAAACCCATCCTCAGCCATGATTGCGGAAACAAGTTTCTGGGGTTGGGGCATCTCAGCCAGATCTGATTATTATTTTATCCAGAGAAATATGCTTATGAAGTTTGTATCTTCTCTGTGTGCTAAGAGAGCTGCTCTCATTTTCAACATAATCATGAACCTCTTTAGTTGCTATTGTAACGCACCAGTCAAATACATGAAAAAAGACAAGTCATCTTATTTAAAGAAATGAATTTTTCTGGTAATTCTTTGTTGACATCTTCTATGGTCTAACTTGTAAGAAGTCGAAGACATACTATTTATAGTGGTGGAGAAACAAGTCAAAACCGTCTAAAAACTACATGTCTATAGATGTCCAAAGTGTGTTGATCTAAAAACGGCATAGGCTATTGACAGAATATATATATATATATCTGTGTTTCCTGATTTACAAATGGTTTCTCTTTTGTCTCTCGAAAGGGAATCCAACAGTTTTTCCACAAGAAGTCTTGGAAGATATCAAAGTCATGGAGGTGGGAGATGGGACTGGGATGGGTTTAAAAAATGGCGGCGGCGAGGGTGAGCCGGGAATTCCTGATACGAATGATGTACAATGGTTATTTAATGTGGTTTGGTATGGTGAAGCTGAAAGAAGTGATGGGTTTATATGCGAGGAGCATCCTCCTAAGCTGTCTTCTAATGGTATTTGGGAGAGATTTATCTCGAAAAGAATAGGCCTTAACATTTGGCAATATCGTCTTCCGAATCTAGAGATTGTCATTTTGATTGTCTTCTTCCTTTGGCAAGCCTTTAGAATCTTGTTTAAGAAACTGGGTGTTTCTGTTCCCAACTTCACCTCTATGATGCTTGTGAGTTCTTTCTCGTATTCTTTTTCTTCTTCAAATTTTTTTGTTTTGCTTCTGACAAAATCTTTGCTGCATTTGAAGGCTGGGCTACTTTTGAATGTACTATATACTTCTTCGGGCAATAACTCGAGTATTCGGGATATCTTGTTCCCCAAACACAGAATCGACATTCCAGGAATCCTTGGATCATTTGGCTTCATGATCTTTTGGTTCCTCAAAGGTGTGAAAATGGACATCAAGAGAATCCTCAAGTCTGAAACAAAGGCAAGAGTCACTGGAGTTGCAGCAGTTACTTTCCCTATATTTGTTGGCTCATTGCTTTACAAGTTCAAATCAGCTGAAAAACGACCGCTCGAGGCCAAAGATTACGACATGTTACTGCTAATGGAGAGCCTCACGTCCTTCGCAGGGATAGCAAGGCTCTTGCGTGACCTCGGCATGAACCACTCATCCATAGGCCGTGTTGCTTTATCCTCTGCCTTAGTCTCTGATATGGTTGGACTCTTGTTCTTGGTGATGAACGTTCCTCTTCAATCATCATCAGTCGTTGATGGTGTGGCTTTGCTTGGAGAGATACTCTTCTTTATCGTCATTGCATTTGCAGTTGTGAGACCGGTTATGTTCAGAGTAATCAAACGGAAACGAGAAGGAAGACCCATCGAAGACAAATACATCTACGGGATTCTCGTCTTGCTTTGCCTATCATGTATGTATTGGGACAACATGCAGCAGTTTCCTGCACTTGGAGCCTTCATACTCGGCCTCGCCATTCCCAATGGACCTCCTATTGGATCTGCATTGGTCGAACGATTAGAGAGCTTCAATTTCGGTATCATATTGCCTCTCTTCTTATCAGCTGCAATGCTCAGGGCTGATATCAATTCCTGGAAAGACGGTTTGTCATTCTTTAGCAGCGACGACAAGAAATTCGCAGTGGCTTCTCTCGTCTTGCTCATCTTCTTGTTGAAGCTCACTGTCTCAGTAATCATACCGTTTATCTATAAAATGCCGTTGAGAGACTCCATTGTTCTTTCCCTTATCATGACTCATAAGGGTATCATCGAACTCAGTTTCTACCTTTTCTCTTACGGTATCGGAGTAAGTCTCTCCTCTTTTGATATCTTGATCATGATTTTGTATTCTTAAAAAGTAAGAAAGAGGAAAAAACTGAGATTGATGCTTCGATACAGATTCTTGGAAGAGATTCCTTCTCGATCCTAGTCTTGTCTATCGTCCTCAACTCAATGCTCATACCAATGGCTATAGGATTCTTCTACGACTCATCTAAGCAATTCGTGTGCTACCAAAAGAGAAATTTAGCAAGTATGAAGAATGATGGAGAGCTAAAGACTCTAGTGTGCATTCATAGACCAGACCACATATCATCTATGATCAACCTTCTAGAATCTTCTTATCAATCTGAAGAGAGCCCTCTTACTTGCTACGTGCTTCACCTCGTCGAGTTACAAGGTCAAGACGTTCCAACTTTGGTCTCACACAAAGTCCAGAAACTCGGAGTAGGGACTGGAAAAAAATACTCAGAAAATGTCGTCCTCTCTTTTGAACATTTCAACCGTTATGTCTGCAGTTCCATTTCCATAGATACATTCACTTGCATCGCAAACGCGAACCATATGCAGGATGATATCTGTTGGCTAGCTCTCGATAAAGCTGTCACGCTTATCATTCTGCCTTTCCACCGGACTTGGTCACTAGACCGAACATCGGTGGTTTCCGACAGTGAGATGATTCGGTTTCTCAATTTCAACGTCTTGAAACAAGCTCCTTGCTCTGTTGGCATTCTTATCGAACGTCATCTGGTTCAAAAAAAGCAAGAAACTCAGCAGAATCTTAAGGTATACTATATGATTGAGGACTCGCTTTGTTTGTTGCCATTTACTGACAGTGATTCCTTATTGATTTGATGACAGGTTTGTGTGATCTTCGTGGGAGGAAAAGACGATAGAGAAGCGTTAGCCTTTGGGAAGCGAATGGCTCGTCAAGAGAATGTGACATTAACGGTGTTACGACTAGTAGCATCCGGAAAGAGCAAAGACGCAACAGGATGGGATCAAATGCTTGACTCTGCAGAACTAAGAGAGGTTATGAGAAGTAACAATTCAGGAATGGTAAGAGAAGAGGATTCAACCATTTACTTGGAACAGGAGATTGTAGATGGAGCCGATACCTCAATGCTTCTACGTTCCATGGCTTTCGATTACGATCTTTTTGTAGTGGGTAGAACTTGCGGTGAGAACCACGAGGCGACCAGAGGGATAGAGAACTGGTGTGAGTTTGAGGAGCTTGGAGTCATTGGTGATTTCTTGGCCTCACCGGACTTTCCGAGTAAAACTTCTGTATTAGTAGTGCAACAACAACGAAGGATAGCCAATCATTAGAGAAGAAGCACAAATATTATACTTGTTGTTCCATATATTTCCACAAAAATATATTTGAAATGACAATAAACAAATTATGCAAATCAATCATTATTTGGTGTGAGCTCATTGTAACTTGTATTGTATGTAATCATATTTTGTACAGCGGAAACAAAACGAAGAAACAAAAGGTCAGAGATCTATTTACATATCGGAAATATCGGAAACACAAGGTTTCATATCATTTCGATGGAAGGTTCCACACTTCACCATTTTGAGAATTAGTCCTCAAGGCTTAGAGAACTTCACTGGAGAATATGATTTACAATCTTTGACGGAATTTTGATGGAGATATACACACATCGTAAACACAAAAAACATCTCTCTCAAGAATGAGAGAAGATTAATTTATATATTAGTTTTTTAGTAAAAAATTTTAATTGTTCTTATACATTAGTTTTGTTTATTTTAAAGTTTTTGTTACAAAATATTTTTTAAAAATCAGAAAAAGTGAGAAAGTAGAAAAAGAAAATATTTGATTGTTGCAACCGTTTTTGGGCAATCACCAGTCGTAAAAAAAATTTTAGCGATTAAAAAAATGATAGTTGATCGATGGCGATTAGTCGTTTTTATTGAGCATTGAATTGAGACTACCAAAAAAACATAATTTGGTTGATGTTGCTATCGAATGCAGCACCAAATCAATGAAAAAGTTTGAATTTGAGTTATGTCTCTTTTTAAGACATGCCACTTTTACGGTTTTACCATATATTGAGATTTTAGTTAGGTTTCCTCTAGCGTAACTCCGGCTTTGTATCGTAGTTGTCTTTTGGGTCTTTTATTTATTTTTAGGCTGAAACACCTCCTTTAAGTATATAACATTCTGCTTTTCTGTGCTGATTTGAGAAAACACTCATCTAATAACAAACTTCATTGTTTTGACAAAAAGTTATAGACCATGGATCAAGCCAAATAAAATATCAAGATAGGCTTATTACACCAAATCAGTTACATAATTAGTCAACTATAACAAAGATTATAGCTGTTTAGTCTTTGATAAGCACCGCTAGTGCTAAAACATCGTTAAATCAAGGTTTCAGACGAAAATTAGCGAGGTTTAACAAAGACTAAATGGTAGTTAAACCTTGGTTATAGTTAATTAGTTGCGTAATTATATTGGTGTTGTCAACACATTTGGTGTTTTATTTGGCTCGACCCTAATTCACAATTTTTTTCTGTCCAAAACGGCAAAGTTTGACCGTTTTCTAAATTTACATTTTATCGGAGAAAAATATCAAGAAATGAACCAAATTATAATATAGTGAAGAGCAGACATAAAGACATAAGATTATAAAGTAAACATGAAATTTACTTCATCTAACAGTACATAATGTCGCTAAGTTACTCTATAATAAGGTATTTATCCAAAAGAGAATCAAGAATCCTCAATGACAATTCTACTAGAATTAGATCCCTGGAAGCTACGAAACATGCTTAGTAACACGATCAATAGGATGCGGACTCTGTGTTACTCACGTTGAAGGAAGCATTATCGAATCAAGTATTGAATGGCTTGATGAATTCGAAACCTTGGTTTAGAAGTGATCCAGTTATCCACAGCTTCAGGTTAGGCAAGTTTAAGCTCTGTTCAAAGCATGTACCCTGTTTCCAGATAAACAGAGTAAGTAAACATACATTCGGAAAGAAACAAAATAGAAGAGCACAAGTTGGTTTACATCTAAAGTATATGTTAAGAGATATCTGTCGGAAGAAGGAGAGCTTAGGTTTGAGTTCTGCACTTGGAAACTTGTAAGAGATTCCAAAGACTTGTAGAGAGCTGGAGCAACACCTTCTCCTTTATTACACACCAACCTCACGTAAAACACTTTCTCCTCCACTTGAATTACATCCATCTTAATCACATGAAACACACAAACTTTAATATAGACTCTTGGACTATATTGGGGAGATTTATAGCTCTATGAGTTACTATTACCTGAATAATGTTCTTGGGAACGGGAGGATTGATACCGCGAAAAGGTTGGATCTTGTGAGTATCAGGGGCGGGTTCTTGGTATCCTCCAGCAGAGTTTAAAGAAGCTTCAAGAGACGCGATGTCGGATTTAAGTTTCTTGGCTTGTGATTGCAGTTCCTGAACATACAACACTGCATCTCCAACTATGGATGCTTTATCCATCTAAATACCACACAACATCAAAATTTATTAGTTATACTTTCATGATGTTAGGTGTGTGTCTAGAGAATAAGATTCAATACCTTAGTAATGTTGGGAACAAGAGATCTCAATGCGTAGAGCTTATCCTTCATTCGACCTCTCCTTCTTCTCTCAGAGATTAAAGTCCTAGACCGATCCGTCTTCGTCTTACGGCTTCCATCATTGTTTGTTGTAGTGGCTGATGAATCGTCGCCGTCGTTGTAGTCGTCTTCTTCGTCGCCACCGGCTCTAACACTCTCTCCGTCGAAGCTACGGAACGATTCAGCGACATTGGAGTCTAATTCAGGAAATTCGTCGAACAAGTCATCGACAGTTGTTGGGATGAAGTGGTTTTCGTCTATGAAACATGGGCTGGTTTGTATAGGACCAAGATCAAAATCAAAAACAGGGTTTTGAATGGTTTGATCTCCTTTTATGAGATTAATGAACTGATCGAAATTTGGATCGACCAAGAAATTCTGTAGTTCAAGGTCGTTTATGTTGGACACAGCGTTGACTCTTTCTTCCATTAGTTTTGTTTTTTGTCTGTTTCTGTAATGAAGAAATAGTGTTCTGAAAGTTTCTGACGACGAAAGAGTGACAAAATGAGTTTATATATAGACATTTTTATTCTATCAGTATTATTTTATTACAATCAACACAAAAAAAATAAAACGAGATTGTATTATTTTAAAAAAGTTCCAGAGTACAAAAAGAGACAAGAAATAAACAAAAATTAGAGTGCCAAATAAATGATTAGATTACCATCATTTTTTTAATGAAAGTTATCCAAGCTGGAAAAAAACATTTATCATCAATTAGGTTTATAACAATGTAGAAGCAACAAATAAAATTTACGGCAAATAAGAAATAAATCCACCATATATAATTAATAAATTATTGTCAAAACTAAGTAGGCCGAGGACATGTGATATAATGTTATAGTCACTTTACAAATACTTAAGGTAACAGGGATCGAATCCCCTACTTGGAGTAGTAGTAGCGGGATTTAAAAAGCTAATAGGCTAGTTGACAAAAAAAAAAGTAGGTTAGTTTACAAATTCTCACACACAAAAGTTTAAATCCTCTATATAGAATACTAGGAAAGGAATTTAAAAATTACTATGCTAATTGAATTTTAAAAAATTAACCCTATAAAACATAGATCTACCACAAAAAATTAATAAATTTACCATAAATAATAAACAAACCTATAAATTTACCATAAACTAGAAATAAATTAATAATCTTTACGAAGAAGAAATGTAACGGAGATTCCAAAGCGATTTTATGGCGATTTCGGAAAAATTTCAAGGAGGTTGGGTTGCTTTTGATCCATCATGTGATCTTCATGGATCTCGTTGTTTCTTAGTCTGGAAGAACAGGCTTGATGATGAGTTGGCGCAAGGTTTCGCTAATGTTAGGGTTTCAGTTATTTTGGAGATTATGTATCTCGTAAAAATTGAGGGTCGATGGATGAAAGGATGGCTAATTATCGTTATGGTCGATGTTAATATGGTTGGATTTTGTGATTACACATCATTACAAGGTAACTTTGTGATTTCTTTTAATGAGTCTATGGTGGATTTACAATTTGTAAATTCACGAGATATGATCCAGTTGATCCAGTTACTGTTTATTGGATTACTATTATCACCTTCTCTTATGTTTTATTTTAATGTTCTCATGAAATATGAAGTTTTAATTCAAATCTGGATTTTTATTCTTTAGTTATTTTCGTATCTCTATTCCTTTAGTCGGGGGATTGTTCTTTGGAGAGTTGATTTTTGGCTTGCGGGAATTATGTTTATGGTACTACATCGGCTTCTGTTGATTTTTTATTTAGTATACATTTTGATTCTAAGAGATGTGTGGTTATTCTTGTGTTTCATAATCTATGTGGATTCTCTTTTGAGTAATTATTTGTGGTCTACATTGATTATGATTATGTTGTTGGTTATCGATGATTCTTCCAGCCAAAGTATCTCGGGAGTTACTTTCAGTTGCTTGATCTCTGATGATTGTTATAGAAAATTAAATCCATTTGGATTTTCAAGTCAAATTATGTTCAATGTTCAATTATTGGGGTTTTACAAATTTTTATGTCCAATGCAGTTTTGGATGTGTTGTAGAATTGGTGATACTAATGCTGAGAATATGTTTCATATGTGAGTATTTGTAATTTGGATCATGTCAATCCTTGTTCTTAAATGGGGGAAATATGTCTTCTTTCGAGTGAAACAGTATATTTTAAGTATTTGAATGGTTAAATGTCTAGATTTTTTAAATCTTATTGAGTCTAGAGGGATTCTTTGTGCCCTCCTCTATGATTCTGTAGTTATGCTTGATTATATGTTTCAAGAAGGCTCATTTACGGATTTCAATTGCCACAATATGTTGAGAGCTCAACCATTACAACTCTCTTTATGGCTATTATCTTTAAAGAATCAGCTATTGATTATGTTTGGGTCCTATATAGTTTATGTGATGCTATTTTTTTTACTTGTATACCTTGTTTCATCTATCTTTAACTTTCTCTGTTTGTCTCGACTTTTGTTCTGAGGTATACCACTCCCGGAAAATGTCTCAAATGCTATTAGCTAAGAAGGCCTTGGAGGCTCAGTCGCAGCCAAGTAAGTTGAGAATCAAGGTGCTGGTTATTGACAACAAATACCTCCTTGCAAGATGTTCAAATTTTCTTCTTGGGCGGTGTCTCAATCCACATGTGAAGGATGTCGATACGTTGCTATACATGATGCCTCGTTTCTAGAATATGGAAGGCAGAACTTCGGGACTTAACTTGGGAAATGGAAGGTTCCAATTTAAGTTCAACTTTGAAAGATATTTGAAGTATGTACTTAAGTTAAATACCAGCAAGGTTGATGGTTGGATGATTTCGTATGGTCCTTGGAAGGCGTTTGCAGATGCAACATACATCACACAATTTGTTTTTGGGTATTGACTACTGTAATTTCTTTTGAGTACAGTATGGCGGAAATCTATAGTTTGGTTGGTGGTTCACTAGGTCGGGTGCTGGAGATCGATGTCAATAAGAGGACAGTTCTCATTGAGATGCCTTGCTCCAAACCTCTCATATTCTCTTCCTCGCTGGAATTTGCTAAGGGCCATGAATCTCAGATTCTAGTTGAGTATCAGAATTTAGAGGGCTACTGCCAAATGTGCTATTGTATGACACATGATTCGAGTCGTTTTTATAAGGCTCCAAAGGTTTCAGTGGTCCCATAAAAGGAAACAAAGGCAAGGAGTTCTCAGCTGGGACGAGTGCAGAGTTATAAAGGTGTGGTCATCAATGGCAATAACACACACAAAAGTGAACAGAATGTTACTAATGTTACAAAGGGGAAAAGACAGACATGGGAGGGGAACAGAGACAAAGGCAAGCAGATTGCAATGCCCCAAAACCAAGGGAATCAGGGAGGAAGACCAGCTTTAAATCGAAGTCTAGTAGGAGAGAGACAGAGCTCTGATGTATTGATTATTCAAGACAGTCACCAGTTGGGTTCCTCTGTCCAAAATGATAATGGTATATTCAGTGAAAGTGGTTTTCTTTCTTCCAAGAAAGTTCGAAGACCCCTGTTTCAGAATGTGGAAGATGACGGGATCTCTCTGGTTGTTGAACCAATTTTGAACACACCGTTGATGGAGCATTCTTCTGCTGTTTTGCAGGAGACCACACTGTCCTTCTAATGTTCTTATACAACAGGCTGATCCACAGGAGGAGGGTTCAAAGATGGGTTTGTTAGATCCTGGAACTGCCGGTATAAAGGATGACGAGGAGAGGGTCAAAGTTAAGGATGACGATATTTCGATTACGGCTGAAGAAATTGAAGAATCAGATGCATTTATTAGATCTTATGAGCTAAAGGAGCAAGAGAAAGATTTGCAGATAATTTCAAAGCCGCCTCTTATTCCAAGCAAACCACCATCACGATCCTCGACACCACTTCGTGGAGTGAGCTAATCTGAAGGAGATTAAAGTAAAGGCGAAGCCTCCCAAGGAGTCCGGGAAGGGCTCTATGAAGTTTAAATTTTTAATATGTTAAAAACCCTTTGTTGGAATTTTCAAGGTATTGGTAATAGGGTTACAATAAGTTTCCTTAGAGATATTTGGAAGAAATATAAACCAGAGTTTTTATTTCTTTCTGAAACTAAGAATAATTTATGTTTTATGGAAAAGATCCAAAATCATTTAGGCTATAATGCGATGATTTTAGTTGCATCAAATGGTCTTAGTGGTGGTTTGAATTTAATATATAATGACTTGTTTAATGTTATACTTAATCACAAAGACAATAGAATGATTGATATCTCTTTGACAGTTGACGGTAAACCGATAAATAAGTTTTATTTATGGGGAACCCAATCAGAATCTTAGAGAACATGTTTGGGAGAGGCTTACACAAATTGGATTAATACGTGATACTCCATGGTCACTCATTAGAGATTTCAATGAACTTACCGGTAACCATGAAAAACAAGGCGGAACTCTACGATATATAAATCATTTTGTTCCGTTCAATAGAATGCTACAAAATTGTGGGCAGGTAGAGTTTCCTAAACTTGGAAATATATGGTCCTGGCGGGGGATCAAGAACAATGGGGTCGTCCGATGTGTTTTAGATAAACTTCCGGGAATGTGGATTGACATGAGTCGTTTCCATTGTCTGAACTTGAATATTTAGACATGGTAGGTTCGGATCATCGGCCAATTATTGGTCGGTTTACGAATAAACCATATACGCGTATAAAAAAATTTATTTTTCATAAACGCTGGATTGGGAAGAAAGGTTTCTCAGATACAATAGAGAAGGGTTAGAAGGATTTCTCCGGTAACGTAGACTTACGTTTATTCGGAGACTTAGAAATTGTAGAAAGGAAATTTCCAAATGGCGATTTAACAATGTTCACTCAGGGAGGCAGACGATTGTTAAGATGCAACAGCGAGTGGAGGAGTTACAGAATTTAAATTCTTCTTCCCCGGCTAAACTTTCAAAGGCTAAATTGGACCTAAAACAAGCATATTTGGAAGAGGAAATGTTTTGGAAACAAAAAGCTGAAATAAATGGCTTCAGGAGGGAGATGAAAATACAAAAACATTTCATGCACAAACAAAACAAAGACGAGCGAAAAACAGAATTATTGGTTTATATAATCATTCTGGAACGTGGATGACAGATGACTTGGAGTTAACTCTATAAGCCAATCGGTACTTTTCGGGTTTGCTTACTACAAATGGGAGTATCCTAAGTCATGATCAATTACCTGAAATGACTCAATGTGTTACGGATGCGGATTATAGTATGTTAATGCACATATCATCTGATGATGAAATAAGGAACGCTCTTTTTATGATGGATCCTAGTAAAAACCAGGACCGGATGGTATGACGGCATTATTTTTCCAAAATTCATGGGAAGTAGTGAAGTATGATGTTCGTACTTTGGTTAATGATTTTTTAACTTCATGCTCTTTTGAACAGGGTTTGAATGATACAAATATTTTCCTTATACCCAAAACAGCTAGACCAACAAGAATGTCAGAATTTTGACCAATAAGTCTGTGTAACGTGGGTTATAAAATTATTTCCAAAGTTTCATGTAATTGATTGAAAAACGTTATGCCAAGATTAATATCAGAGACCCAATCGGCCTTTGTTTCTGGACGATCAATTTCTGATAACATTTTGATAGCACATGAATTGTTTCATGCCCTTCGTACAAACAAGGTAGTGAAAGGCAAGTTTATGGCCATAAATACAGATATGAGCAAAGCCTATGATCGAGTTGAGTGGACTTTAATTGAAAGTCTTTTGCTCAAACTCGGATTTAGTGAAAAATGGACAAAATGTATTATGCATTGTATTACGACTGTACGTTATTCAGTTATATTTAATGGAGAGCCCAAAGGAAAACTTCGACCTCAAAGAGGGTTGCGACAAGGGGATTCGTTATCACCTTATATTTTTATTCTATGTACCGAGGTTTTGATCTCAAAATTACGGACAACTGAGAATTTTTAAAAGATATCTGGCATTTCTATTGTTTGAGCTAGCCCAAGTGTGTCTCATTTATTATTTGCAGATGATAGTCTTTTCTTCTGTAAAGCTACATCAGACGAAGCATGTTCAATCTTTAATATGCTTAAAAAATATGAGGCGATATCAGGTCAACAAGTTAATTTTGAAAAATCTTCGATACAATTTGGACATTCTGTGCCGTTTTTGGAGAAACAAATGATCCACACTATTCTGGGAATTACTAATATAGGTGGTATGGGTTCCTATCTCGGTCTTCCAGAAAATATTGGAGGTGCAAATACAAAGGTATTTGCTTTTGTCCGCGAGAAACTACAGAAACGTATTAATAGATGGACTTCAAAATTTATGTCCAAAGGAGGAAAAGAAGTTTTAATAAAGTTCTGTTTTAACGGCTTTACCAAATTATGTAATGTCATGTTATAGATTACCAAAGTCTATTGTGAATAGTTTAAATTTGGCAATCGCAAATTTTTGGTGGTCAAATTCTGAAACCTCTAAAGGAATCCATTGGTTGAAATGGAAAAAACTATGTAAACCAAAAACTGAAGGCGGGCTCGGCTTTCGGGCTTTGGAGGATTTTAACTCGGCCCTTCTTTCAAAACAGATATGGCGCCAACTGGAAATATCCTAATTCCTTATTTGCACAAGTGATGAAGGGTCGATATTATAAAATCCTTTGCCCTTTAACTGTGAAAACACTGTAAAATCCCTCTTATGGGTGGCGTAGTATTATGTCTTTTACATCTCTGCTATGTAAAGGGTTGATCAGGAAGGTCGAGATGATCGGTCTACTTCGGTTTCGCGGGATCCTTGGATACCAAATATCCAACCGAGACCGGCCATTGGTTTTGATCCGTCTGTTTTCCCAAATTTGACTGTCGATCAATTTATTGATTCTCAGACATCATCATGGCGAGAGATACTTTTACGACAATATTTTATTCCGTCAGATGTCCACTTAATTATGGGTTAACCTATATCTTATCGAGTAAGACCCGATTACTGGGGCTGGAACTATGCTAAAATGGGACGCTATACAGTCAAATCAGGTTTTTCAATTGAGGAGACTAACTCTAAGCTTGATACTGGTAGTCATGGTCCGAATTTCTGGGCGTTGCAAGCCAAGATTTGGAAGCTTGATTGCCCAAATAAGATAAAACATTTCATTTGGCAAGCTCTGTCTGGATGTACTGCAGTGAAACATAATATGGTTAGTCGGGGAATCAATTGTGATCCTCGGTGTAGTGGATGTGGAGCGGACGATGAAAATATTCATCATGTCCTCTTTAAATGTCCTCCGACAATTCAAACTTGGGCATTGTCATGTGTGCCGTCTGTGATAGATATTTTTTTGGGGGCGGTATCATCTTGATTATCTATTTTGGAGAATTCCATATTCAATCGATATCAAACTGTTTCCATGGATAATTTAGCACCTCTGGAAATCGAGAAATGATGTTTGTTTTTCGGGTGTCAGTAAACGCCCCCCTGATGTGCTAGCTCAAGCCTGTCAAGATGCTCTCGAATGGACTAAGGCGAGGGGTCCAATTAGTTCTTGTCTCCAGCGAGAGTCTTTTCACTATTCTACTCCTTGGTCGACGACTTCCATTCCATTGACCTCCAACCCGACCTTTACGGGGTATAGATGTTTTGTCGATGGTTCGTGGAAGAGTTCTGCTTTGTTTTCAGGAATCGGATGGTTTTGTTTTCCTGATAATTTTACTGGAGGATGTTCGGGAGCACGGCGAATTAGGAGAAGTCTAACTCCTCTTCATTCGGAGGTAGAAGCTTTGCTTTGGGCTATGGAGTCTTTGGTTTCATTGTAGATCTTGGAAGCCGCATTTGCTACTGATTGTATGGATATGGTGAAGATTATGTCAAGTCTAGATGAGTGGCCGACTTTCCAATCCTACTAGGACGATTTTTTCAGGTTAAAAGCTCTGTTCCATAATTTTTCACTACATGTAATTCCGAGATCGCTAAACTATAAAGTTGATGCTCTTGCTCATTCGGCTAGAGATTCGGTTTATGGTTAGTGTGTAATTGGTTACCTTGTTATACAAGTTTTTGTTGAAAAAAAAAAACTAGAAATAAATTCTCTATTCAAAAACTCGCTCATGTCAACCAATTAATCTTCTGTACAGACACTAGGCGTTGAGCAACCGACTCGATCAATACCTATATGGTTATTAAAATCAGCTATTCGATTAGTTCCCGTGTAATCCAAATAATTTATGCCCAATCCGGTCTATATCCAAATAATTTTCGTCTAAAATAATAATATTATATTTTAAAAAATAACTAAATTTTCTAATAAAAATAAAAAAAATTTGAGTCGTAAACTGTATGTAAGTTGAATATTAATATAATGTTAATTATAAATAGCAAACTATATATAATAATTTTTGCTTCAAAATACAATGTTATTTTAAAATACTTAATCCGCTTTAAATTACCAATACATAAATGATAGAAAGTCATTGAAGCGACAAATCAATTTACCGCAAACGATCAGCTAGCTCTTGAATCTGGGCAATACTGATGTTAATTTTGACTATTGCTAGAATCTTTATCAAAGATTTTCTGGATTTCTATTTTTTTTCTGTCATTGTTGTATTAGTTTGTTTTCTAACAGAAAATATGTTTCTAAATTTTTGTTAAAAGGTTTTTATGTTTGGCGTTGTAACGTAATTTTGAATTTATACAAGCAAGTTTGGGAAAAAACACCGTTTTCTTTTGGGATTTCATTCTACACTTCGCAAAATGTATTTTTAGATTTTGTTTTCCTTTTTTCGTGCAAATTTTATTTGTAGATATTTACACAATATGTGGAGGCATGTAACTAAACTAACGTACGTGGGTACTTTTAGTTTTCTAATAGTTTTTTGTCCAAAGCAATGCAATTTATATTAAAATAATATCTTAAGAAAACAGTTTTAAGAAATAAAGAAATATACGATTGCTAAGTTTTCTCCGATAAAGAAATGTTCAATGGTAGTAAATAATTAAGTTTTCGTCATGGTAATGTCATGCATGACCTGTAGAAGATATATAAATTTTTTGCCTAGTTTTATAAATGATTGATTTGTCGTGTTGCATGACAATCATATTTCGCTTAATTTGTATTCAAATTTGATCATTATCATTTATCATTTTCTTTCATATGAAGGGAATGCAATAGATCACTATCATTACATAATAGACTCTAACACCAACAATAACCCCACAACATCACATACATTTTGAACTATATATTAATATTGTTATTATCAAAACAATTAGTTAGTTAACTAGTTAATGCATCATGCTCTACACCCCCAAGAATCTCATTCTAATAACCAACATCATGCAAATTACTTGATTCACCTATATTATCATCAACATTCTTAAAATTACTACTACTTGCTTCATCATTTACACGACTGTTATTACCTTCACCATGGTGAAACCATATGTAATAATGCGGTGTAAACCCTCTATTTAATAGATGATTCCAAACAGTTTCTACTCGGGCAAATTTCGTATTTTTGCATTTCCGACAAGGACAGAACATCTTACCCGATTCAACCGTGATTTCGGTTAGACTAGCTTGGTGCATGAATATTTCTGCCACATTCATAAACTCCTTTGTCACGATACCAGCAGCATCTCTATGCATATACATCCACTTCCGTTGCTCGAATATATCTCCACCGAAAGACATTTTTTGGGTTTTTCCACAAAACCGTTTTTTCCCCTCTACCACGTTTTTTTTTTGTTTTTTGATGTTGTGATTAATGAAGAGAGCCTTCCTCCTTATATAGGCAAAAAATTAACTATGATTTTACAATTTCCTGCAAATTACGAGTAAATTACAACACTTGTACCTAACCATAAATATGTAATTTGAAATTATGTCCTTAAATAGTTGTAGACTACTTAGTTGTAAATAAGTTGTAAAATTGAGACGTCCTAACATCGAAATTTTTAATTTAACAACAACTTTACAACTCCAAGTTCAAATTTTATTTAAACTTTTTACGTAACAACAAAAACGTGTATACCTACTTTGACATTCGATGTTAATTCGATGTAAATTATAAAGGTCGTAAAAGAGTTGCAACTTAGGGACTAATTCACAACGAATTGTTTAAGCAATGAGAAAACGTTGTTAAGAAGTCGTAAAATACCGACTTGTTTACAACGTAAATTTTCGTTGTAATTTTACAACTCATTTACGACGTAATTTCAAAACGTCGTAAGGGAGTTGCAAATACCTCCCTATTTTACGACGTCCCAAAAACGTTGTAAAAAATGGTCTCTAAACTAATGTTCTCTTGTAGTGACTGATCTCGTTGATATTACCTCTGTGACTAGAATATTTTCTATAAAATAAATTTTAGTTATATGTTGATACTTTATTATCAATACAATCATGTATTTATATACATGTTAGATATAACTCCTATAATATTAAAAATTATACTATCGTGATATTTCTTTATCTTATGGAAATATTACAGATTGTGGATGAATGTATATTGGGAAAATTGTACATTCAGTCGTTTCAATGATAATTGATGATTGAGTGACTGAAATTTGAAAGTTGGGAATTCAATTAGTAAAAAATTCAAAATATATTGCTAAAAATATTATTTTAATAGCATGTAACACTATCAATAAGACCACGTCATTTAAAAAAAAAATTTAACTATACACTAATATTATTAATTACTATCACTTCAATTTTTCTGGTCAGCACATATATTATTTCTATTCTACTTTACCAAATCATTCATAAATTTTCCCATCAAGTGTTCAGCCTAAAATCTATATATCATTTTTTTCTTTTAATTGTTGGTTCAGGAATAGGACAGTCACCGGATATGAGCTATTAATTAAATAAAACTTGTGTCAAATACCTATTTTGTAAACAAAATGGATGTGATTGTTGTGCTTTTTGGGGTTAATTTAAATGTGATAAATGAATATTGCCTTATTTATTTTTGTTAAAATAATAATACTTGCAAATGACATTTAATCTAGTGGCATGTGGTAAGTCCATAAGAGGCATGCGTATTTGCACATCCTGGGATCGAGTCTCCCCGCTTGCATTTGCAAGAATTTGGCTAATAGGTCGGTCATTTGTGGCCCGTGGCCCAATGTTGATAAAAAAAATAATAATGAATATTTATGAAGGCTCGACAGTTTGACATTTAAGTTTACTAGAAATTAGCAAAGCAAAAGGGTGATGAATGAAGAAAACTATAACCCAATTTCTGAAAAAGGACAGATATATGAAGAAAAGTTATTTAACAAAAAACAAAGATATAGAAGTAAAATTTAGAAGAATATTTTGACAATGCAAGTGAATAAAACGTATTATTCTGAAGCTCCATTCATATCAAAATTAAGAACTCAAGATTTAATAAAGAATCATTCTCTTTATTGTTTTTGAAAACTCTCACAAAAATTAAAACTCAAATTCTAAACTTTTAAGTTTATACCATACTTTGGTATTTTTCTCATATAAACAAGATCAAATTTTCCTAATTTTAATAGGAATATATATGTTTAGATAAATTCTAATCATAACAAATTTTATCTTATCTACTAAATAACTTATTCACCAAATTATTACATTCAATCTTAATTCAACATATTTTTCGTAACTCATCTGTATAATTTTAGAGTCAAACACATATAAGTTCGAACACTTGAAAAATGAATGGTATTAAAAATAAATCGTAGTATCGTGGTGAATGAAGAAATATACGATATGTTATATTGAGAAAGTTTATATATATACAAGTTTATCGAAATCTCTCTCTTTTCCTCCTCCTCCGTTGTTGTTGTTGAGAGAGATCTCTCTCTCTC
>JAKUCM010000260.1:0-27669 GCA_023374145.1 Lepidium sativum | reverse complement strand
CTTAATATCACATTAAGCGAAACTCATGATTCTTTGAATATAAATGTGTTGCATGAATATAATTTGTTTACAAAATTTGGTTGTTATAGTTTTTAGAAAATGGTAAAATATAGGTTTATTGCATATGTTTATGGTTGTGTATGTCAATATTAAAATTATAAATTAGGAGGATAAAGCTAAAGTTAGGAATAAAATATATTTTTCTAATGAGAAGTGTGAAAGCTCGAGTTGGGGTGTTGACTCGTAAAAAAGAATTGAAAGTGGTTGGCCTTTTCCTACTTTATAAATTTATTGTCCGCTTGAACGAGTCCAATTGGCGTAACCAATAACAAATAAATTATTTTATTCTTTTAGAAACACGAATTAAATAGTGTTTTGTAGCGTTGACACACACAAAATACAGTTTAGTAGAATGGTATTAATGTGATAATAGGCCGCAAAGTTTAACTAATCAAATGAAAAACCGTTCTCTTTTTTGATATGATTATCGAAATGAGTCATCGTCTTGTGAACATCATTTTCGCTAACTAATCTAATGTATTAATATATACAACCAAATGTTAGTCTATACTCTATAGTAACTTCTATTTTTATTTTATTATAATATGATCTTATAAGATGTAGAAAAAGAATAATAAATTCAAACGATAATATAGATAATAAAATTTAGTATACTTATATATATATGTAACTAATTAGTTTAAATTGAGATTATTATGAAGTCGATAGAGTTTAGTTTTTTGTGTTTATAAAGTGTCGTGTGGATAAGAATGCGAAAGATAAATAAAATAAAAAGAATAATGAAGACAGGAATGACGCCAAGAGAAGTGATGTTCTAGATAAAAATAAAAAGTATAATTCAAGACTTGAAAAATAATAAAGTATGAAAAGGTGAAAATCCACGCGGAGAGAGGTTTGAAATGTCGTCGGTCCATTTCTGTCTTTTGTAAAAACAATTTTAAACCAATAAATATGTTTAAATCATCTAGATCTTAAGAAAGGTTTTTAATACTAAAAAGAAAATCAAAGACTATAATGAAATTTTTAAACAAGAGTTTTAAGAACTTATGGTTTTTAAAAACAAAACTTCATTTTACCATATGTCTATATCTTATTGAACCAACTTTTTAAAAATTTTAAAACTTAAATAAAAATTAAATTTTAACAAATGATATTAGTATTTTATTGTTTAGAAACATTTTAATATTTAGATATAGCCATTACCTCTCTCTACGTTTTGGTAAATTTACGGTAGATAAAATAATATGTATGAAATTATTAATGAAGAAAATATTTAAAATATACAATTTTATAACTTGCCATATTTGACTACAAAAAAACTTGCAGTAACATATGGAAAACGGTTCAAAAAGAGTATGAAACAATGATTACAAAGGTTATTTACAAAGATTACAAAGGTTATTTGAGACAGCTTTGGTTGTGGACTTGGTCAGCTAAGACATTATCATACTTTTCTTGTATTACTATAAATATTTTCTATTATGTGGAAGGTTTCTTCATATTATATTATTATGTATAAAAATAAAAGTTGTCCAATTTATTATGGCTATTGACTCGTCTAATAATAAATATTCTCACTCTCTCGAATCTAATATTTCTTATTTAGATAAATGTGTAACTGTTTTGAGATAACTTGATGCTGACTTGGTCAGCAAAGACATTATCAATACTCTTGTTGTATAATCACACAATTTTTTGTTATAAATTATTTCTATTTTTGGATTATTATATAAAAACACTTTGTTCAAATTATTACCCATTTGTCCCATTCAATATTAAAAATGTTCGAGATCTCAAATTTGATATATTTTCTATACAGTTGACAACTTGGCATAGTCACACTCATGCTCTGTAAGAGACTCTTTCATGTATTGTTTATCTACCACCATTTTTCTGTGTTTAATTTTGAAAAGACTAATCTTATAAATATATACACAAATAAACATTCTAGTTTTAATACACCTAAATGAAACTACAAGAGATTTTTCAGATTGATAGTCAAATTAACAATTCCACATCAGCTTTTGGTTTCATTTTCTTACTTTTCAGTGTGGGCAAAGCTTAGTAAATTTCACTCAATGGAATTTGAAAATTACAGCTATATAATAAATACTTTTATACTATTCTTTGTTGCTTATGCATATCAGTCAAATAAAACAGAATATGTTGATCTTTATACTCTACCAAACAACAAAACAAAATATTTATATTATTCTTATTATTGTTAACGATAATGACTCTAAAAATCATAGTTAACAACCAAAATATCATCCACAGAAAGACTCTTGTATAATGCATGTTAAATTGATAAAGCATCAAACAACCTATAATAATAAATAATAGTGAATCTCAATCACATGTACAAAGTCGTAGTTTTGAAAGGGTAAAAGGGACACTTAAGCCTTGTTGTCTTATTAGTTAATTATACTCTTGTTGTCTAATTAGTTAATTAACCACTATTGTTATATAAATGATTAACTGTATCTTTACCATTAATGACTAATTTTATTTTATTTTGTCGACATTACTCATTATTCATTAGATTAGATAAATAATGTTCGATTTATAGTCAAATCTCATATCTTATTTTTTTTTTATGTTTGTATCGGAAAGATATCAAAACTCAATGCATGAGAGCATCTCCAACAGACTTTCAAACCCTTCAATTTTGAGGTTTTTGTAAATCTAAAAACTTTCAAAACTTTAAAATTTGAGGTTTTGAATAATATGAGGTTCATTATTCAGACTCTTAAAACTATTTGATATTTATTATTCGGTATTTTAATTTATTTATAACTAATTTTGTTATTAATTTTGTTTTAGATCAGATAAGTACAGTAATATATAATCAAAGATTTAATATTGAAAGAAAAATCAAATAACATCAAAATAAATATCATACAAACAAAAAAGATTTTTGTTACTTTATAATTTTAGTTTGTTTGTGTTTTATTATCATAAATGTAATTTTGAATTATATTTAATTATCATGTAATTTTACATATTCATGTTATAATATTTTGATGTATGAATTATATTTATTTATGAAGTTTTATAATTTTTGAAATTTTTATTAATGTTAGGGAATATAATAGAAATTACTAATAATTTTAAAGTTTTCTTTTTCAAGATTATTGTTGGAGTTGACTTATCTTAAAACTTTATTTTGAGGTTTCACCATTCTTAAGAAAGTAAAGTTTACAAATAATTAAGTATTGTTTGTTTGCTTCTTAACTTGTTTCTTAGCTAAATCAACAAAAATTGCAAATGAATTGGTCAGCGTTTGACCTTCACTACACCACCCCACTTCTAGATTCAACACTGGCCCTATTCTTCCTTATACCAAAGACTTTTCAAATCTTTTGAAGTTTTTTTGTCCTTCCATTAAAAGAAATATACGTTTTATAAAAGTTTTTTTAATTATTGATGGTTCGTCATTTGGTCAAATTTACAAACACTCAAAATCCAATTCCTTTATATATTCCAATTTCCAAACCTACACTCATCACATTTTACCAGCAAGCCTATTTAGCACTCTTACATTCCTTACATCATTCTTCAATCTAATATCTTCATATTACCATAAGATTCAGATAATTTACAATCTTTATTATATACTCATTCATTTTCATTATCTTTAAAATTTCAGACCAAACTTATTTGCGAAAAAATAATATATCAAGAACAAAGTTCATATTTAAAACGAAATGGAAGCTTGGGAGCAGAAAACATTGCTAAACGAGCTAATTCCGGGACTTGAAGCGGCGAAAAAGCTTCAGGCACGACTCGAACAAGCACCTTCGTCTTCTCCGTCGTCACCATTTTCATCTCCGGTGGCTGAGACGAGCGAGACTTTAATGAGGCAGATACTTTCTTCATACAAAAAATCTCTTCTACTGCTAAACTGGTCATCCTCTCCGTCCGTACAATTTGTTCCGACGCCGTTTCCTGTAGCTCCGGCAGAGAATTCTGGCGAGTTTCCGGAATCTCCAGCGTCGATAAACGGAAGTCCTACAAGTGAAGAGTTTGTTGATGGAGGAGGATCAAGCGAGAATCATCATCGTCAAGATTACATTTTCAATTCAAAGAAAAGGTAAAGAATCAAAATTCTCAGAAACTAACTTGGATTATATGAATCACAGTTCATCAAAATCGAATCTTTCTATAAAACTAATTTGGAATTATTCAGGAAAATGTTGCCAAAGTGGTCAGAAAAAGTGAAAGTAAGCCCAGAAAGAGGCTTAGAAGGACCTCAAGATGATCTGTTTAGCTGGAGAAAATATGGCCAAAAAGACATTTTAGGCGCCAAATTCCCCAGGTAACATCATCATCATCATCATTATGAATCCATCATCATCGCTATGATATTAATTGGATTTGGATTTTATGAAATGCAGGAGTTATTACAGATGCACACATCGTGGCACACAAAACTGTTGGGCAACGAAGCAAGTCCAGAGATCGGACGGTGATGCAACTGTTTTCGAAGTGACGTATAGAGGAACACACACTTGTTCGCAGGTGATTACTCCTCCACCACCACCAGCTTCACCGGAGAAGAAAGAGACAACTAGACCTAAAACCACCATTGCTCAAAACCCTAAGGACCTTCTCGAAAGTCTCAAAACCAATTTAACGGTTCTAACGGAAGGGCTTGACGATGCTAATGACGTTTTCTCCTTCCCTGACACGCCGCCATTTTACACTTACGGGGATTTCGGCCACGTCGAGAGTTCTCCGATCTTTGATGTTGTTGATTGGTTCAATCCAACGGCTGACATTGAGCCATCTTATCCCACTTTTTTACAAGATTCGATTTATTATTAAAAACTGTAAAAGAGAATAATAATATCATTTAAAGAAATCAGCCAGAGAGTTAAGTAGATAACTATGTAATCAAGCTTTTTTTGGGTTAAAACATAAAATCAATTTGAGTAATCAAACGATGAACTAAGTAGATGTTCAACAGAACTTGAACATATTTGAATTCTACAGAATATGTTTCTAGCTACTGGTAATAGCCCCAGATTCAGACTTCCTGTTGTAATCTTCGAGTTCCATTTTGTATGCTTCCATTAATTTTGCGGCTTTTTCGTTGTAAATCTGTTTCTCTTCTTCACCAAGTTCCTGCAAAGATATATTCACTCACATCAGAAACATGAAATTGGTATAAGCAAATGATTGTTCTTATTCTCTTAATTGCAGTTTTACATACCTTCCATTTCAGAGATATTAGAGCAGTAACAGTAGAGTTGTTTGTCCCAGGACGCTCTTCCGTCAATTTCTCCCTTTCGTCTTTGCTGTAAAACAAAATAAAAATAAAGTTTCACAAGTTAGAAATTTTCATAAAGACTAAATCTTGAGCTCAGGGATTAACTTCAAGTTCATACCTGAATAGAAAGTATGAAGAAGCAGGCTTCTTGGGTTTGTTAGGGTCAACGATGTCATTCTTCTTCTTCTTCTTGGTTTCTTTCGTCTTCTGCAAGAGCCATATTGTAATGATCCTGTTAGTCTCTGAATTGTAATGGAATGTAAGGGAAAGAAAGAGAAAGGGAGAAAGAGAGAGTTATGGTAGAAAGAGCTATACGTGAAGCACGCGAGAGGGCTTTCGCTGATGCTAGGGAAAGAGCAGAAAAAGCTGCAATGGAGAAAGCAAAAGCAGGAGCCCAGCGTAGAGGGACTTCTGAGGTTCCCAGAAGATCCGAGAAGGGATCTGTTGAGGTAAATGATAAGTTATCATCAACCGAGAAGGCTTCGATGCAAGCCAAACTCAGAGCTGAGCGTGCTGCTGTAGAAAGAGCACTCGCTGAGGCTAGAGAACGTGCCATGGAAAAAGCATTGTCTGGTAAGGCAGCTGCTTCTCAACCAAGAAGTTATGGCGGGAGCAAGTCATTTGGCTGTTCTGGTGAAAGACGAGGCTCCTCATCTTCTGTGAGTTTCTACCCTTCCTTTTCTTATAAAAAGTCTCATTTAATTATTTGTCGTAGCTCTCATGTTATGTTGTGATCTGTGAATTCCTTTAGCAGGGTATGGAGAACAAAAGTTCTTGTCCTTCCAGTTCTTCAAACCAAACTGGTAAGTCTCTGTAGATAATATTTTCGTTTCTAAAATGTTTGACCTATACACTGACCTGTATTTTGAATTGTGTGATGAAGCCAAAGCTGAACCAATCCAGAGATGTAAAGCTAGGTCTGAGAGACACCAAAGAACATCTGACCGCGCAGTATGTACACCATCTCTTCATCTGTATCTTATAAAATCCTATTTCCTTCACTTAAAACATATTTTGTGATGTCATCATTCCAGGCAGAGGCTCTTGCAGAAAAGAAACTTCGTGACACTAAAGCCCAGAAAGAGCAAGCAGATAGAAATGTAATCACATACATCTGAATAATTATTCTTTCTAAACATATCATCTTCGAAATTGGTTGTACTAAGCCTTCCCCATCTCTGATTGAAATCGCAGTTACCTTGATCAGATTTTCAGTTTTCTCCTTCTTCTTTAGGAGTTGTAGAGCTTCCTGTTTATGGAGTTTCAAGAGCTCCTCTTCTTCTTTCTTCTGGCTCATGGCTTCTTCTTCCTTAGTCCTCTTGTATTCCTCCATTGCTTGCAGGTAACTCTCCTTGTTCTTCTTGGCTACCTGTTAGATATTATACTTCAATTCATTAACTTTTAAATTCTTGTAATGGCTGTGAATGCAAAACACATGTCAGGGAACGAACCTCTTCGTAAGGTGTTTTTTTCTTGGCAGACAATTTTTTCCACTCTTCTCCAGTCATCTTTGCGATCTATAACCGTCATTCAGTTAAACTCCATAGGCTAGCTTCAAATTTCAACAAAAGTGATTGAAATTAATCAGACTTACCTCCACAACGTTCTTGTTTTCTTCTCGTAAAGCAACTCTTCTCTCGTTTGCATAAACCAGGAAGGCAGATATGGGATGCTTCGGCTTCAGAGGATCCTTCTGCTTCCTACAAAGCATAAACATAGTCAGGTTACCATTGATGACCAATAATTGAACACGTTAAGTAGAAGGTATTTTAGTTTCTTACTTGTTCTTCTTCTTGTTGTCCTGTTCACCTTCCTGAACAAAGTTGATATACTGATCAAGCAATTCCATTGCATTTTTCTGCTTCTGGTCATCTTCCAGAAGCTTCATGGCCTCCTTCTCACGCTTCTCTTTAGCAATGACCTGGAGATAAGCTTCTTTCTCCACATGGTACCTCTCCTCGTAAGGCTTCTTATCTTCTGCACTAAGAGATTTCCATTTAGCTCCGAGAACGTTTGAAGTTTCCTTAAAGTCAGCCTCAGGGTCTTGCTTCTTGACTTCATTCCATTGTTCCTTCAACCACAAAATGTAAGATGATGAAGGTCTCTTTGTCTCGGGACAATCCTTTTTCTTCTTCTTATTCATCTTTTCTTGTTCAGCCTGTGGGAGAGACTGAGCGCAAAGGAAAGTCTGAAGCGAGAAACACAAAACACACTCAAATCAATAGCATGAAACAGAGAAATGTGATATCAGTTGATCACTCAGTCTATTGAAATTAGCATATCATCAACTGTTTGTGTCCAAAGTAAATTTCCAGCAATCAAAGCCAGGATCTCGAACCTATAACAAAACCTCTATAAACTATCAGAATCAACACCAGCGGAATCAACATATTAACCATATATATTCCAACCTAATCTAAAAATCAAAGCGGATCTAAAGCCAAAACTAAATCTGGAAATCGACTACAGAGCAAAATCTCAAATAATTAATCATATCTACGCAAAAAAACCCAAGCCAATTCGAGAATGAAAGCTAGATTTAAGGATTGTACCATGTTAGGTTTGAATTCCTTCATCTTCTGAAGCTTCTTCAACTCCACCTTAAGCTTCTCCTGCTCAGCGTCTCTCGTCTCCAGCTCCTCCTCCTTCTTCCTAAGGATCTCATCCTTCTCCTTCAGCAACTCCTCCGTTTCATCCTTCTCAATCCTCATCTTCTCCAACATCGTCTTCATCTCCATTAGTTCTTGCTCGAACGACTTCGCAGGATTCTTCTTAACAGAGACAGGCGATGATGGCGTCTCCGCGAGCTCATTCTTCTGCTTCAACGCCTTTCTACTGTTCCTCGGTTTCTTCTTCGGAGCTGGATCGGCGATACTAGCCATGTCGGAGTTGGAAGCAAAAGAGAAGAAGATATCCAAAATTAAGGATTATGATTTTAGTGACCCAATGTACAATATCTGGCGATGGCTAATATAGAAAGGAAGACCCAACGGTCTTACTATTCGAAATTCAAATTGATTTTGTGGATATAATACTTCTTTGGCGTCCGAGAACAAATTCGTAAAAAAATATTTATTTTGAAGAAGTCAAGAAGCTTACCTAATTGCGGTATATTCTACGTTAGGTGTTATTATCAATGAAAATTAAAGGCAGTTTACTGAACCGGTTAGTTATCTTATCAGAAATACTGTTTACGAGTTTATCTTTACACACAATCATAGTACAGAGATTTTTTACAAACATGGCAAAAAAAAACTAAATTCAATTACCAAACTAGTTTTGCTTCCTCCAGTGTCTACTAGCTCAATTACCAAAATAACTCATTTCTTCATACATAATTTTACATTTTGGCAATTCACACAAATTTGTCATCATCCAGAAAACCGGTTTCAATTCTTCCGGGTTGATCAATTGGCAATGTAATAATCACATTTCTACCGTCTGGTTCAGCCATTTACTATGGTCTCCAATATAACATCATTCAAGTAATCAAACGGACCAGGCAAGCACCAATGCAGACAATCATTCTGTACCTTTGCATTTTTGTCTTTATCAAACGGCCTGAACTGTCTATACGCACCAGGATGGCCATCGGGTCGGGTCAGCAACATCCCCGTGAAATCCAAAAGCTTTAGATGTCCAATGTCCTCCTGATCCGTCTTCTTTTTAACCACTCTCTCGAAATGACCAATCTCCACATCCCTTAGTATCTTATGTACATCCTTCATCTCAATCTCCTCATCTTCACTCACTGGTTCTGTTTGCTTACAAGTCCCACCACTATGCCATTCTCCGTTCTGAAAATGATCTGGAGTGGAAGTCCGGAAAAATACTGTGCCTTTATGGTTATCTTCTGACGCAATGAAGTCCATGACACTTCTCAGCGATGCATTATAAGCATAGTCGAATCCGAGCTCTTTCAAGCGAGATTTTTGATGACAGACATGACAACCAACTGCTTTTGCATTTTCATGGTAAATCGCGGCCTTAAGATACCATTTACCAGTGGAAATAATAGCATAGTCGAGGGTAGGCATGAGACTTGTCCATGTCTCATCAAGTTTATCAAGATGTAGCTGAACAGAAGCGGTCGAGACACCTTCTGAATCTTCAAAAATAGCGGCTTTGACAAGAAATGGCGACCAAATGTTGGATATTGTAAGGTTATATGTAGGGAAATGCCATCGTTTCGACTTGTACTCCTTGTCGTGGTATACTTCAACAGGTTCCTCAACCTAAAGAATTACAAAATGAAAACGTACTTAAGAACTTGTAAAGTAAATGTAAATCAAAAGGAGCTGTGTTATAAGCAAACATTATACCGTAGAGAGCATACAAAGCAGAGATTCGACATGGTTACGCGATATGGAATCACCAATTAATGCCCAAGATTTGTCCCTCATAAGTTGAAGAAATCTTCTAGAATCAAAACGTGGTAACAAACAGTCATGAGGCTTCCATTTCCAGTAGAGAAAATCTGAGTCAGGCCGGCCATTTGTGATGCAGTTTTGATGACCATCAATGAGCGAACGGCATGTGTTGTTTGTGTAGATTGGTCCTAATGAGTCTGGAACCCATTTTCCGGAGAAGAGATCACACTTTTCTATTTCTACATCTGATTGAAGAAACAATAGCAAGAAGCTTGCTTTGTTAGCACCAATGTGAGGTCAACTTTGAGTCAAAAACAGTAGACACGATCAATACTAAATCAGAAACCAGTCATTGAACATTGCAGCTACTTGAGCTCAGTCTATCAAAGAATCTATAAATCAAAACATTACTATCAAAAAAATTGCTAAAACAAGATAAAAACGAGCAATTTAGAGGCAGTCAATACAAGCAAGATCAATGATTCTTCTATTACTTACTTTATCAATTCCCTTAAACCACAATCCCAGAAACCAGCAAGTCAAAACTCTAGATCTTGCAGATCCAAAACCTCTAGATCTCATTAAACAAAGTTGATTAAACAAATTGCAGACACAAAGGAAGTCAAAGAGTTTAACTTTCTACAAACTAATCTTACCCTGAGGAATTAGATCTTCATTTTCCGGAACAATAACCTTCGGCGGCTGAAACTGTGCTTCGAATTTTCCAGTGACCGACGCAAAGACTGGAGAAAACTCGCTGGAGTGGAAAACGAAAAGACCAAAACCGAGAACCGTTATCAGAAGAGCAGAGAGAAGCTTGATGAGAAACACATTCTTACGAATCATGGAGATTGGTGTCCACTTTAGCTTCATCTGAAGAAGTAGAAGAAAATATGCACAGTACAGTGTGTTGTGTTTATCCTACCGACCAAAGTTCTGGACCTTGATCTAAAATCATTCGACCATTTCTAAAAAAAGAATCATTTAGTGAAAAAATGAGTAAAGGCACACTGATGTAATCATATATTACAGTTTTACAAGATTGGAGTTATGAGTCATAACTTATGACACAATGTTCGTTTCAATTTCGTTACGAACTATTTTCAAATAATTTATTTTACAGTAAGAAACAAAAATTGCAAGTCAATGATAGTAGATTACTAATCTAAAAAATGTTACGGATATTTGTAGATTATTAATCACAAAAGTGTGCTCGAATCTTTGCTTTTATTAATCTTGAACATGCAGGAGACAGTTTCGGTAATATACAAGAATTCTAAGAATAAAACAAAAAGCTATCGTCTATCGTATTTTCCAGTTTGATGTTACACTATTTCTTATATCTGCTAGATACAAAAGAAAATTACTTAAACGTAGAGTTGGGCTTCACACGGTGTTCGGCCCCTATAGATTTGATAAGCTCACTACAAATCTAGAAGGCTACCATGATACTTAGGTACTTGGCTAAAATCAAAAAACAACTTAGTCGGAACGGTGTAATGTCCACCG
The DNA here is from genome assembly GCA_023374145.1 of Lepidium sativum. Lineage (NCBI taxonomy): Eukaryota > Viridiplantae > Streptophyta > Magnoliopsida > Brassicales > Brassicaceae > Lepidium > Lepidium sativum. Next base: position 16,497 of record JAKUCM010000260.1, on the reverse strand, counting down.
TTCGAATTCGAATTCATTCTTGTAATCTTACTAGACTTGGATCAATAATCATTATGCTAATTTCATCACAAACCGTTTGCACCGTCTGTGAAGACAAGGATTACTCTCAACTCGAACGCAAATCTCATTATCAACCAAGTTGCTCAAATGGAAATAATGAACCAAACAAAACCTACAGCGATATCTTTGAAAACCTCATTGATGGCTCTGCAACAACAAAACATTGTACCCAACACGATTTCGTAAGGCATCACGACACACTTCTAAGTTTGGAGCACACTCTAAGAACCCGTCGAACAACACCAACCACCGACCCCGAAACGACGATGCATAGCCCAGACCCTCTTCAACTCATTCTCGAGCGCATGGAGCAGATGAACAGAGAAACCTCTCCTCGACTTGAGGCATTAGTTGCCGCATAGATCGTTTTCCAAGAGCAAATAACCATTTTTCAGAATGAGTCAATGTCGTCAAGGCTCAACCACACACGATTCAGTGACACGCCTTCATCCCATGTCACTATAATGGACACCACAGTGACGAGGAACGCAAATCTTGTGTGGAAATCCAGGTTATTAACAAAGAAGGGTCAAAACCTTGGAAAAAACAGTAGGTGGTTGGACTCTAAAGTTGCATCAAGCTATTAGTTCAACACCGAAACTATACATCATCTGAGCATAGACACAGAACACCCCTTTCACGCGTCGCCTCTCGAACACTCCCCTTACCATGAAGGTGAAGATCATGTGTCCAACGTACAAAGGGAAGGATAACCTGAGGAACTTTCTCACGTCCTTCACCATCGACATGGTAAGAACAAGATTTGCTCCCAAAGAGCGAGGCGCCAGGCTAGGCAACCTCATCGTCGAACATCTAGATAGTGCCGCGTTGGGTTTGTTCGCCAAACTCAAATCATACTCCATTGATAACTTCGACCAGTTCACCACCACGTTCTTGGAACATTACTTAATATATATCCAACAAACCAGTATAATCGTAGAGCTGCAACCCGTTCAGCAAGGAACTAGACGAACATCTGCAATCATTGCTCGAGAGATTTCGAGACGTGGCAGCACACGTGAAAATCTTCGACGAAAACGCTATAAAGCTCCTCCGACTTGCCATTTGGCATGAGGATAAATTACTCTAGAGAAGGCCTACATGTAGAAACCATCCTCACTCGAGGACGCGATGCACCGAGTACTCTTACACATAGAAATCGAGGAGGAAAAGGAGACAAACACCAAAAGGTATGTTGTGATCACATTGAAAGCTACATATAGATTCCCTCCTTAGAGGCGTGCAACCATATGCAGAACCACGTCAGTATATGAGTAACGAGTACAGAAAAAAACAAACTGCCTTCGCTATCACGGAAGGAGAAGAAGAGATAGAAGCCATGGAGTCAACAACAAAACCTTTGACCCATAAACCTAAGCAGTGGAATAACAAATGGCATCTTCCTGGGAGTTAGGCCGAGGAGACGATCTACTACAAATTCCGCTAGAGCACCACACACTCCACGACGATATATTGTAACCTAAAGGCCTTCTTTCTCGAGAAATTCTCACAAGGAATCGTTCCAGGTCCTGTAAACCCCACCCAAACATTGACGACAAAAACAAGTCCTGAGCAATGTCGTCCTTCACGTGGACGACGTGGAGGACGACCATGCTAACGACAATAGAGACATCAAATCGATACAGGGAGTTCCATCAACTTAAAATTCAAGGAAACCTTGGATAAGATGGACCTCAAGGACTTTGATATGAAACCAGCTCGGCACCCCCTAGCTGCCTTAGACGGTAAGATCTTAAACATGATTAGAGTGATCGCGCTTCCCGTGCACTTGGTCGGGATGCAACGTTAGGTGTGATTCCATGTTATGGACGCCCACACAATATACAATGTAATCCTTGGAACATCGTAATATCACCTGCTGAAGGCAGTACCCTCGACGTACTATCAATGCCTTAAGTGCCCAAAGATGTCGCACTCAAACTTCATCACAGAGCACAAGTTGGAGACCATTTTGGCTTGAAAATGCACGATATCTACACGGAAGACAACGACAGATGTAACGATGCCGAATGCGCCTCCAAAGGAAGCAATCAAGCAGGTCAACATCAACCATGCTCTTTCAGGACGAGGTGTCGAAGTAAGAGCCATAAACCGGGTGATTTATGTTGAGCTCACCAAATTTCTATGAGAAAACATCGAGACTTTCAGATACAACTATTAATTTCTAGTGCAAAATCAAACTACGATTAGTTTGATCCCTTTCGAGCACAACATTAATATAAATAGTCAAGTACGATCTCACTTTTTAATTAAAAAAAGGGAGCGGTTAAGTCCCTCTACTTCGAAAGCCACATTCCACTGCGCATAAACCGAGTACGATATCGCCTTTTCACAATATAAAAAGGAGCGGCAAAGTCCTTCTAAATTTAAAACTCGTGGTCTACAGTGCATAAGGGGAGTACGATCTCACATTTTTTAAGAAAAAGGTTTGCGTTTGTCTCCCTAAATTTGAATGTTGTGGTCTGTCACTTAGAAGCCGAGTACGATCTCGTGTTTCCATAAATAAAAAAGAACGAAGCGGCTCGGAATTATAATGCGCTGCGTCAAAACTTTTTTCAACACACTCACATGCGCCAACTCTAGGGAAGTTGGCTCCTCAATCCCTAGTGTGGCGGTCTCAAAGGAAGCAGAACACCCTGGCCAAAGTGACTTCACATCAAAATCACCAGTCACAAGATCTGTAATATGGTGCTTCGTGACCTTAAGCACCCACTTATATTTTTCCTTGGTGACCTTCGCCACCACACGGTCATGCAAAAGGACTTCGGTTTTCCATCATTCAATATATAACATCTGCGGCCCAAATAACTTGTCTCCACAATAAGATTGGATTTTGGACGGGTTTCAAATCCTCAATCTTCTTCCCAATCCGGTTGAAGCGCTCCTAGAGCAAAATTTCCAGATTAGCATGGCTACGAGTCCTTGCGTTCTCGAGTTCACCATGGGCCCGTCAGAACTGTTCAACTTCCCTCTCCATCCACTCTTCAACTGAGCACGCCGAGCAATCTCCTTGTCGTATTGCGTCAACACCTGGCCATAGTCCACCTCGACAACTTGCAACTTCTCCTCCATCAATAATATAAGCTTTGTAGTTGTTGTCAACTTGGCGTGCACCATTGCCAGATCTCTATTCGTATCTTCGGCTTCTCGTGTCTCATAGCACGCTGTGAAGTGGTTGAATTTGGCGCCATCTAACAAAAGTGGAAGGTGTTAGCAAAAGTCACGCATCAAATAAGAGCCTTAAAATCAAGAAACTAACGTGGAAGTAAACGACAACAAACTTCTCATACTCTTTTCGGCGCATAATAGGCGACAACAAAAGCAATATGACGATAAGTTCGCCGAACATCTCTGTAGGATGATTTTTCAAAGTATGTAGTGGATTGTCCCCAGACCAAGAGAAATCCACGGCGTAACGAGATTTTTCACCCTCGGTTACACATTCTCTCTTCGACACCCTTGGTGACGAAGACACACTACCACTATGTAGTCCTCTACAAGCCTTCTTGACGGTCTTGCCCCGTTGACTACTCTCGGCAAACTTTCCCATTCTCGACAACTACGAACCTGACCTGAGGCATGACATTCAATCTCGTCCTCCACGGGAACACTCTCACTATATTGCATGTCCTCCACGAAAAATTCTTAATGCACATTCGGATGCAACTCGGCGTTGTACCTCTAATTAGTCAATCAAAGTTTGGCTATCCTTTCAATGTCGAGTAGCCAAGACTGAACATGTTAGGTGATAAGGGAAGGAACAACCAGAATACCTCGTAAAATTGGTCCCTCTATATCCCTCCACAACATAAAACCTTGGGACTTGATCTTCTCGAAGTCACGCTCAAACTCCTCGGAATCACCTAGGGACACTACAAAACAACCAAACAATAAGAGACTCACTAACATCAAATGCTACACACATGGCCGCACAAACACAACTATCTATACCATAAGCATGATTCAATATCCTATGAACACAAGGATAATGTACATCAAAGATCAACTCTGGACTCAAGTTCACGAAGAAGTAATGCTCTTTGTACGTGTGTAGTTTTGACGTACGGACAAAAATTAAACTATAGCCCAACATGGTGCTGAACAAATACAAGCCGTCCCTATTCTTATGATGATTTATCTTTGTAAGATACTCTAAAAGCTGACATGTGACTTCTACTCTCGCCTCGCCACCCAACAATAGTGCGGGTACAATTTTCAGAATACGAGATGAAGAAAACTATGAGATTGTTATGCGGCGTCGTGCACAATACGCAACAAGTAAACACGGCAGGGGAAACCATAGGCCACACGCCTGAAGACTTCCTCGTGCATGCATATATACCCTTTGAAGGCGTACACGACCTCTGGTGCATTTTTGGAGCCTTCATAAGGACTCTACGAGAAATATTACAATCCTTTCTCAACCTCTCAAGCGAGGAATTTGTATTCGTGGACGGGTTACGAGGTAGGTCGTCTAACCAAGCCAAAATCTCGGCCTATTATCATTGAGGAATGTTCTCTTCCTCCAGCCAAGCATCGGATGGGATCCATTTGACTTCGTCGACATTGATATTCTGACGACCACTCACCAAAGAAGAACCAGAAGCGTCATGATTTAGGGTTGTTCTCCCGACACCACGTTGACAAGACCCTGAACCAAACCAGAATCTTCGGGCTGAAATGATTAGCGAATCAACCTCAGTAAATTGAATAATTGGAGAATCAACTTTCGTAGATTCATCGGCAGGATCTTCATCATGTGATGACGACCGTAACGAAGACTCACACAACATACCTCTAGCCATCACGCAAACCAAGATTTCATTGACCTCACAACAATAATTACTCCTCCGAACTAAGTACACAACTGATGAACCCTACCGCGAAATCAAACAGAACAACAAACGGAGAAAGTAGAGAAGAAGAGAAAATTTTGTACATTTTTTTGCTCCGGCTTTGAAATGGCTTCTTTAAAAAGGAAAGAAGAAGATAAATAGAATTTGACACCAAATCGAGGAAACCAAAGCGATGTGCGCCAAATCGGCATCTGTCACATCGTCCTAAGCCACACACTTCAGAAGGGAACAATAAATACTCACCAACCATCACATGACACACGAACAAAGATACACGTCCATAAAGAACACGTGAAGCATCATTAACATGCCTTCCCAAAACATCATCATTACTCGCCGTGCTTAAAGAACAAACCAGCCAACGCCACGTGTAAAGTAGGAACAAACCCATAAATGTCGAGACATGACTTGCTGTTTCGCGTTCCTCGCTTCACACGAATGACGAATTTGGGGGCTATTGTTGGAGGCCAGTCTCACATGGAGTTCGGCCCATATGACTTCGACAGGCTCACCACAAATCCACAAGGCCGCAACATGGTGCTTTCATACTTGGATAAAACCAAAGGAAACTTAGTTATGACGGCGTGATGTCCACCGCGGCACATGACGCGTACGAGAAAACCACGGCGTACGCATCATAGAAGACCATGTTTTATTCAACATGCTTGCAACACATTAAATGTGTGTCAAAATCGTTCACCTACCTCCTAGATAAACTTAGCCGTACAATAAACATAAATGTTGCAGAAGTAGACTAACCTTTCAGTAGCTCGGCGGGTTTGCCAAAAGCGTTTTGGTTATAAAAGGAGACCAAGGGCACGCCGAACATGGCGGCTAATCTCCCATTTTCTCTGTAAAACATTTGAGTTTTGAGTTTTATATTTGTTATTCAAAACCGAAAATCCGAACTCATTCTTGTATTTGCCAATAAGCATTGTGTTAATCTCACCAAAAATATTAGACAAGTTATATGAACACACTTAGAAGATTTGTACATATGTAAACAATCATTGATGAATAATTTTTTTTTTGAAAAATAGATCGATAAGGTAAAATCTATTGTTTATTATCTACTTATAAAATAGGAAGAGATTATACTTTTGATGTCCAACTGTTATGTGAATCTTTCTAAGTAACATCGTGAACGAGAAGAACTCAGTTGCATGATATATAGTTTTAAATTTGAAATAGTTGTTAAATGTATTTTATACATAATTTAAAGTACATTTTCTGTCATAATTTTATGATAAATTTTTATCTCATATAAGAATAATCGAACACAATGATATGAAGGATTACCTAACTAATAATTACAGAAAACCAATAAACGTTCTCTTTAAATCTTTATCTCTTCTCAAGTATAGTTGAAGGAGACAAGAAGTAAATTAACATGGAAAGAGTAGAAAACAAGGAAAGGCAAAAAGACACCTAACTAGACTTGAGAAGAGAGAGATACACTATGCATTTTGTATCAAAACGACACAACGTTTTTCTCTCAAAGTAAAAAACAATACGGCATCCACAAACCCAGAAAAATTCCAAACTAGAAACATCCAAGCTCGAGGTAAACCGTAAACGTGATCACCCACACCATTAGGATTAAAGAGTATTTCTCCAATCCGTATTCACGTTTGATCGATTCTCTCTATGCATAATCCATTATTATCTTCTTCTTTTATATTACAAATTTGATCTTTCATGATTCAGCTTCTATCCTTTAATTTCTCAATTGCTTCAGTTCATGCCGCTTTTAACGAGTTTATGTTTTTGTTTTTTGTTTTTTTTTTGTATCAAGAGTTTATGGTTACTTTTAGTTTGTAATGAGTTCAGTTTTCAGTTAAGTTCAGTTCTAATGAGTTAACGTTAAGTCTGTTTTATTGTAAGTTCAGTTTTTGCTTCGGTTATTATGTTTTACTAGGTTGAAGTCGGCGCTACACCGCAGTTTATTTTCAGAATACTAAAAAAATACTAATAAGAACTATTTCTAAATTTTTAAGATCAAAAAATGTGTTCATGGATAAATTTGTTATGAAATTTTTGCAGGTTGCTCTTCAGCTATACCCTTACCAGGAAATATATACTTTTATTTTTTGTACCTTTTTTGTGAGTTATGACATGTAGTATACTATGTCATTCATTATTGATTGATGCTATGTTTCTCATGTCATAATTTTAGCTCTTAGCAATTTACAATGTTTATGAAGATACTCAACAAAATTATCGTACAAAAATTTGGAATTATACCAAAGAAATTGTTCTTTTACCTATGCAGTTTTTGGAGAAATGTTAATAAGGCTCCCAGACTTGCATGATGTTTGCTTAGGACCAAATATTAAATTACTTAAAATCCCTTCATCCAGAAATAACAACTACTAATTTAGAGAGCTTTTCCATGAACTCTTTTTGCTCCAACACAGCACAAACCTGTAATAAGAATTATGAAAACAGTAGCTAAGATTATTAACTAACAAAAACATAAAGAGAGAAACTCTTATGTGTTTAGCACCTGCACTATTTCCTCTACGCCACCTTCTAGAAATGATCTAAGTGAAAAATCGATTTTTAGTTTATGATTAGTCACTCTAATGTCGTGTAATTTTCAGGCATAAGTCTTGCATATATTATCATTTTTAAAAAGTAAGGTTCTGAATCCGTTATATTACCTTAAGATTTTTATGTTTTTATATGTAAGAATCAACATAGCGTATAGAAGATGAATATTGGATGACAAAAAGAGTCGAAGCTAAAAAGCTGCAAGAGAAGCCGATAAAATTCACAAGCAATGCATAAATTCAGAAGAGACGTTAGGGATGAAGATCAAGTGAAGCAATATAGGATTATGTTCTTATAATATCAATCTATGCGTACGTAACTACAGTGGGTTTTGTTATAATTTCTTTTATAGACATTTAAAATTAATAGATATTTAATAGAAAATCAGTTGTTGATTTGGTTTTGATTTGGGATTTAGACTCAGTTTTCCGGACATATAGATTTTGTACTCATTTTCTAGTATTTTATCGGATTTAGTTCCTCCAATTTAAATTTTTTACTTTTGAATTAAGACTTCTTTGGATATTTTTATTTTAGGATAGATTTCGGTTCGTTATAATCGAGTTCGAATTCAGATATTTTTATATAAAAATACAAAACTAAAAAATATTTAATAGAAAAATTCAAAAAAACCAAAATTTGATTTTTGATTTGGTTCCGATTCGGGTGTAATTTGATATTTTATATACATAGATTTAGGATTCATTGTAGTATTTTGTTAGGTTTCGTTCCTCTAATTCAAGTTGATTTCGGTTTGAGATTCAGACCTCTAAACAACATGTCGAAAACAATATTCAAAATACCAACATGAGTATAAAATCTAAATGAACACAAATCGAAAATATATCAAATCTCATGATATAGTATGGGTATAATCCTAGTATTTGAATAAAATGATAATCTCTATCAAAAATTCATCTGAATTCTGTAATATTAACTTCAAATTGGTATGCTTTATGGTTTGCTTGACTTTTACGCAAATTAGTGAATTAATCCGTTTTACAAATCTGATTTCAAATGATATTTCGTGTATAATCTCTGGTAATTTTTACTAAGAATATTGAATTACCAAAAGATTATACACAAAATATAATTTGAAATCAGATTTTAAAAACGGGAATGGTCAAATAAAAGATAAATTTTACATAATTTGTCAAATAAATTTTATAAACTGTTTTTTGTCAAATTAAATAAAAAGTTTTGTTGACCTAGCCGATTGAAAAACCAAATTAGTCAACATTTATGTGTGTGTATGACAATTCATCTTGAGACACAGTTAAACTTAGTTATGTGTAACACGTACGGTTGGGAATTTGTCATATCATATTTGATTTTAAAATGTCTTAACATAATACGAAAAGATTTATAGTACTATTTTTTCAAAAAAGAGATTTATAGTACTTAAATATGACCAATCACAAATCCTAGAATGGTTCCCTTCCCTTCCCTTCTCTTCTTCCAACTTCTTTCTTTTTTCACCTACAAGCATTAACTTCATCAAATTGACCTATCAAGGAACATATTGATGCCCCAAATCTGAGAGAAAAATGAAGCTAGAAAGGAGAGTTAGAACCTGAAGGCATATTTAGTTGTTCGAACAGAGTCTTTTTTTGTTCGGCTACTAAAAGCAGTATTAATTCCTAGAGCCATCAAATAACGTATTTCCTCTGTAATTGCTTCTTCTCCATATCATTAGCTAGAGAGGACCCCTTACTAAAAATTCTTGAGCTGATCTTTCTGCGGCCATTTCCATCTCTAAGCTTGAAATGGTTTTTATCCAAAGACCTGAATTAGTTAAACAAGAAAGTTTTGAGAGACGAGAAGTTTTAGAAGATTGATATTTTGAGATTAAGATTTATCTTACTCTAGAGTGTTTATGAGTCTTATGAACTACTTCAAACAAAACCTGGGAATCGTGATTCATTTATTTGTGGTGGAGGTAAAAAGAAAACCAATCAAATCATTATCGCTACAATAAGAACCCCAATAAACCCTGTTTCAAACAAAAGTCCCCATACCTATCAACAAATCGAAATTAGCGTTGCAAAGATAGAATTGAAGCTTGACCAAATAGGTTAAGTTTCGATTCATCAACTTGTTATGAATGATGCTTCACTATAGAGTCCTCGAAAACATATCCCATCTACCTTAAGACTACATGATGTGAATTAGAAAGTCACAACCATGTGAATGTAACCAAGAATTGAGAGGTTTTGAGAGAGAAAGAGATTTCAAAAGACTACTTTCATTTGGAAAAACCCATCTACATCCCAATATGTGAGCATTAGGAGGAGCAGAACCAGATTCCATGTGTTTGTCTCATGACATGTATCTACTTCTTTTCTCGTTGCTCCATTCCGTCCAGTGTTTTAAGGCTCCAGCAATAGACTTTGGTTCAGCTGGAATCCTTTTTTACAGTGAGAAGAAGGTAACGAGGGATATGCTTAATGATACCTGATTTAGCTCTTGTTGTCATTTGATGAGAATTTGTGGGGTTGATGTGTTCTGGTTGGGATTGAGGTTTAGGAATCTGCACATTATCATCGGCTTCAGTTGTTTCCTTTACATTAAAATTTGGTTGTTGTCGAGGACTCAGGCTGATCGTGAGTCTATGGATGCAGTGCAGGATTGCAAGAGTTGTATTTGTCCATTGCATCTCACTTTTGACATTGTTGTGAACAGCAACATCTACTTCATGAGATTGAAAATGAGCAGATTGTGATGGTGTGGAACGTTTAGAGTGTCTATATTTCCAGGCAGCAAGGAGATGAGTAGTAGCAGGTGTCATGAACTCATTGTATCTGCCAATATAGGGAAATTTTTCTTCATCAAAAAGAGTATTTCTTGTGATATAAACACGACCTGAGGGAGGATGGTACCATCGATATATTTTGTATTTTTTATTGTATCCCACAAACACACATAACAAGGATTCGGGGTCGAATTTGTTCTGAGCATAAGGTCTCATATATGGATAGCAGGCAAAATCCATAACACGCAGTGAAGAGTATTGTGGAGCTTAACCATTCAACATCTTAAAAGGGCTTAATAGTTTATTGTGAACTCAAGTAGGAATCAGATTAATAAGAAAGTTTGCAGTGTGCAAAGCTTCTACCCACAGTTGTTAAGGTACATGACTTTGATACATCATTGAGAGACCAAGTTTTATTAAATGTTGATGCTTCCTTTTAACAAGACCATTTTGTTGAGGCGTATAAGGGGAAGATAAGTAATGTTTGATTCCACATTGTTCAAATTGAGTGGTGAGGTTTTTTTTTTACATACTCACCACCATCACTTTGAAAGATACTAATTTTGATTGTATTGAGTCTCAACCATTTTCTGAAAGGTTTTGAAGACAGAGCAAACATCAGACTTGCATTTAATAGGATAGAACCAAGAGTATCTTGAGTAATTGTCGATAAGTATATCATAAAATCTGAAATCCGGAACTTACACTGCAGGAGCAGGACCCCAAACATCACTATGTATCCTTTCCAACACTCTTGAATCTCGATATTCTGAAAGAGAGAAAGGGAGCCTACAAGATTTTCCCATTTGACAGGACTCACACATTGACATTGTAGTTTTATTGAATGAGATAGCATTGACAGCAGATAGATGTTGAAGTACTCTATGGTGTGGATGTCTGAACCTTTTGTGTCATATTGTGTCACTTGTGGATTGTTGTCTAGATGAGTATAAATCAAGAAAGTGAGGATTATCCAGTTTGTAGAGCCTCTCAGTTTTGCTTCCTCGAGTGAGAAGTTATTTTGTCTTTTTGTCCTTAATAAAACACATTCAGAGTCAAATGTGAACTTGCAATGGAAATCATTTGTGAGCTTTGACACCAATAACAACGATTTTGCAATTTCATGACATACTAACACATCATTAAGAGGTAAAGTATCTCACAAAATCTGAAGAGCAATGGAACCAACATGTGAGATCGAGAGGAAGTCATTGTTTCCCACCGTTACAGAGTCAAGCTCGTCATATGTTTGTACACTTTGCAGATTTTGAGATGAGCTAATGACATGATGAGTAGCCCATGTGTCATGATACCATTCATTTCCCTTGTTTGAAGAGTTATCACTAATTCTCATAGCAGCCAATGCCTCAGCTCCTTTTTCCACATTGAAGTTTTGATTGAAGCGCTTAAAACACTTTTGAGCTGAATGACCATACTTGTTGCATATTTGGCAAGTTGGTTTAGAGTCATCTTAAACATAGTCATTATGAACTGTCTATGGTCTTACTGATTGTTGAAATCCTCTCGCTTGAGTGGAGTATCCATCCATGTACAAGCTTTGACCTAGAGAGGAACATCTGCATCTTCCTCTAGAGTTTCCACAATCAGAATAACCACCTCTATCAGTGTAAAACACTTGATGAGGGTTGATTTGTTGAGACTAATGTTCATATGTCTGCAACATCAAAGTTGGTAAGCTTAAAAAACATATCTTCTAAACTTGGACCAGGGAAAGAGGCCATAAACTTCTTAATCACAGTACAAATAGCTTCATATTCCTTCCCTAAGCCTTTTAAAATACCATAAATCTTCTCTTGCTCAGGAATGGAGCATCCAATGGAGTCAAGTTGGTCACATAGAGTTTTTATTTCACCCAAAAACTCACTCATGCTTTTGTTCCCTTTGATAACGGTTTGAATCCGTCTTTGCAGGTCAAGTTTTCTTGTAGCAAAGACTCTATTGTACTTCTTAGAGAAAGCAAACTATACCTCATGAAATGAGTGAAGACCATACACGGATTTGAAAGCACTTTCTGACAGAGATCCAAAAAGCCAAGCCATGACAAGCTGGTCACGGCGAATCCATCTCATGTATGCAGGGTTGCTGGTTTCTGTGACTCCTTCAGCTTCTTGAACAGCAAGTGTAGGTGGAGGTATTTCTCCAGTCACGAAACCTAGCAACATTTGGCTTGCTAGAAACTGTTCAAACTGCAGTTTCCAGAGGAGAGAGTTGTTGTGATCAAGGTTGAGGGTAACACATTATGAGATAGTAACAGTGGGAGTCGGATTTGAGCTTCCTTCCATGGCTCTCATACCATGTGAATGTAACCAACAACTGAGGGGTTTTGAGGGAGAAAGAGATTTCAAAAGATTACTTTCATTTCACTTAATGATCTCTGTTACATTGCTTTGTCTTATATAGATAAAAGGAAAAAACAAAAAAGAGTAGAAAGCATTGATAAGATGGAGAGAGACGTAACTCATCCTTAGCAAGTCTTAATCCCAAGAGAGCCAAATCGGTTGGAGAGAGAAAATGTGTTAGGTCTTATTGTCCTTTTCAGTGCACATTTCTTGTGTGTTGAAGACTGCAAAGAAGGTAAAGAAATCACGTGGGAACCTTCCTTGTTGGGCTTGATGGATTTGAAATCATGGGCCTTAATAAACCAGATGCATTGATGAACGTATGAACATTGTTGGATCTAACCATCACCAATGGTTAAGGGTTGTTTTATCTTTTATACTTATCTTCACGCACGCATGAACATAGTTTTCATTCTTGATTTTTTCTCTCCGCTTTACGCATAAGAAGGTCAATTACAAAATGAATTTTAAGCTTGAAATTGATAATTTTGCTTTTGTTATTTGGTAGAATCTGGTTCGAATAAGACTTAAGATTGGTAACATAGACTGAAACATAGTGCATTATAGATTTAGAACTGCTCAAGGTGAACGCATTTGAGTTGATAAGAGTTGGTTTCTGCGATAGTTAAACTAGTATAACTTGAATCAGTTATACATACCTGAATCAGTTGTACATTTTTTAGTTGCATTTCTGCATTGGGCTGATGAAGAAGCTTAATTTCATAGTTGATTATTCGGTAGAATCTAGCTCTAATAAGACTTGACATTGGTAACAATTGTAATGTATAGGCTAAAACATAGCGCATTATAGATTTAGAATTGCCTAAACAATCGATCGAATCTGAGTTGATAAGAGTTGGTTTGTGCGGTAGTTAAACTAGTATAACTTGATAAGTTTTACGGTTATGACCAGTTATACAGAACTAAATCAGTTGTACATTCTTTAGTTGCATTTTTACATTGGGCTGATGAAGAAGCTTAATTTCATAAATGATAAAAAAAAATTTGGTTATTTTGTAGAATTTGGCTTATATAAGACTTGAATATGGTCACATTTGGGTGAAACGTGGTGTAGTGCATTATACAAGTAAAATTGGTAGAACTACATAAGTTATACAAGTAAAACTGGTAGAACTACATAAGTTATACAAAACTGAATCGAGTTTTTCTGTTTGTTTTAGCATGGCATTATGAACACCAAAGTCAAGATATGGTTTAAATGCAACGATCGTGTTAGTTGTATATTGATGAAGCACGCGGTAAAGGATATCACTTTGTCGGTGATTGAAGAATGTCTATATGAGAGGTTTGGTTTAGATGAAAGTAAGGTTGGATTATAGTTGAGGTTCTACCGACCTACAGTCAGAGATGAGGTTGAAATGAGTATTTGTGATAATGTGGATGTGTGTGGTTATCTAGCCTACATTGATGAATATAATCGTAGTACGGCAACATTGTTCGTGGATGTCATAACTAGATCGGAAGAACCTGAGGAAAGAATGTCGAGAAAAGTGTCGATAGCAGTTCAAAGCTCTGTTGGTTGTAATGATGGTGAGGGAGGAGCAACTGCTATTACAGTATATTCTCCACCAGTTAGAGAGAACGAAATTAACCAGAATATGGAAGTGTGGATATTAGTGTTGAGAGATCGGATATTGGTGATGTCTATATAGAACGTCCACCCATTGTAAAGAGTAGTCAGTTTGCAGAGGAATGGGAAGACGGCTTAGGTTTGAGTTTGCATCAAGAATTTAAAGATAAGAAGACATTGCAAGAAGTGTGGATAAATGATCATTTGTCAACAGCTTTTGTTTTGCTATTAAAATATCTGAAGCCAGTCGGTTGTGGATTGTATGTAATAAAGAAAGATGCAAATATGGTGTACGAGCATCAAAGATTAGAAATATGGATATTTTAAGGATTATAAAATACACAAAGATGCATACATGCTCTCGGGCTAGTCAGAGCAAAAGTAGTGGCACAAAGAGGCACTGCACGCCAGAAATAGTTGCAAGTCTTTTGCAAGAGGATTTTCTTGGACAAATGAACACTCCAACTCCTAAAGTTATCATGGGTCTTGTGAAGACAAAACTTGGCGTGAGTATATCGTACTCCACCGCGAGGAGAGGGAGAAAACTTGTTATTGATAGGCTGCGTGGCACTCTGGAAGAAAGCTACAAGATGATACATTCCTATTTGTACGAGTTACAGAAGGTAAATGCGGGTACAGTAACACGGGTGCAAGTAGATGAGAATGGGAAGTTCAAGTACCTTTTCATAGCTTTGGGAGTTAGCATCGAGGGATTTAGGGTGATGGGAAAAGTGATTATTGTAGATGCAACATTCCTCAAAAACGGATATGGTGGTGTATTAGTTTTTGCCATTGCTCAAGATTCTAATTGGCACCATTATCTAATTATGTATGGTTGTACTAGATGGAGAGAACGATGCTAGGTGGACATGGTTTTTCCAGACTTTGAAGACAGTTATACCAGATTCTTCTGTATTGGTATTTGTAAGTGATATGAATGGAAGGCTCATCGGCGCCATAGGTAATGTGTATCTAGAAGCCCATCACGGGTACTTCATATGGCATATGTCATAAAATGTGAGAGCTCATGCGTCTAATACCAACAAATCTGTAGTTGGTTGGAAATTCATGTAAAAGATATTAAACGATTTTAATATTCACATCGAATTACAAAACGATTTTAATGTAGACAAAAGAGATTAAAGTAACTATTACAACTCGAGCTCAGCTCTAATAACTTTGTCTATAAGGGATGAAAAGCAGAGAAGAATAAATAAATATATTAATCAAAATATGTTATAAAAATAATCTAAAGAGGAAGTGTATTCTGATTCTGATGAAGAGGAGCACGACGACACCGTTTTAGCCAAAGAAGACGAAGTCGTGCTTAAACTTAAATAATTGTAATCTAAAGATGAATCTGATCCATGAAACTCAATTCTTATAAGTAAGATAATCTACAATGAAACTCAATTCTTATAAGTAAGATAATCTATAATGAAACTCAATTCTTATAAGTTAACATTAAGATGATTATATTTTGTGTATATAGTAATGAATGACTCTATACATAAATTAAAAATAAAATTAAATATAAGATTTTTAGACTTAATTACATTAGTCTACCATATTTTTTATAGTTTTAGTGTGACTTTCTAATTTTACATTAGTGTGACTTTCTAAGTTCTACGAATATATATTGATTCCAGAATTTAAATACATAAAACACTTAGAATCATGAGGTAATTTATTATAATTCACTGTAAAACTAAAAAATAAATTTATAAGGATATGTAATATTAAATGTAATGCAAAATCATCAAAAGTATAACTAGTAGTAATTTAGTCTAACAGCTAACTAGTAGTATAACTAGGTCGAAAAACGTGATAATTTTCGTTTGGCGCCCAGATCTGAAATTTTCGGTTGAGACACGTGCAGACCTAATTTTGTGGGTATATAAACATAAAAAAAAAGAATTTTCTCTCTCCTCCTCACGCTTTGCCTCTCTCTCTCGCGACATCTCTCTCATTTTCTCTCTTCTCTCAACGATTTCTCCTCTCATCTCTTGAAATCTTCTCTCATCTCTTGTCTATTAGATTATATATCCTCTCTTCTCTCCAAATCTTGTATCATCTCTCGACTTCTTCTCTCACAGTAAGTTCACCTATCTTGTTTGGGTTTGTAGAAAAAAATGTTGGGCTTTGATTTTAGTGAAGGGGGAATTCCTCATGAATGTCCATGTGGTGAAGCTATCATCGTGGAAAGAACAAATGAACATGCCCCAAACAAGATCTATTTTAAATTTCGAGTGTATAAGGTAGAAACGATGTTGTTTAGTCTAATTAGTATAACTAGTATTACTT
>JAKUCM010000259.1:0-69720 GCA_023374145.1 Lepidium sativum | reverse complement strand
TAGGTCGCAACATTATGATTTTGCCTTAATCTCGAAGGTATGTTTATTGGTGAACCTGTCACGAACTACTTTGGTTCAGTTATAAAGTACAGCTTGATCCTTGAAGCTAGCCTTATTTATTTGATCCTTTTAGACATGTGATTTATTTTACCTAAGTGCAACGCAACATAATGTCATTTTGACATGAGAAAGTGTGCTAAGGCAACTTAGAGTAGTGTCATAGGTCGCAACATTATGATTTTGCCTTAATCTCGAAGATATGTCTATTGGTAAACCCATCATGAACTACTTTTGTATAGTTTTGAATTAGATCTTGATTCTTAGGGCTAGCCATGTTCATTTGATCCTTCTACACATGTGATCTCTTTTAGATAGGTGCAAGACAAAATAATGTCATTTTGAAATGAGAAAGTGTACTAAGAAAACTTAGAGTAGTGTCATAAGTTGCAAAATTATGATTTAGCATTAATATCAAAGATATGTCTATTGCTAAACCCGTCATGAACTACTTTTGTATAGTTATGAATTAGAGCTTGATCCCTCAAGCTAGTCATGTTCATATGATCTTTTTACACATGTGATTTCTTTTACCTTAAGTCGAACACAACATAATTTCTTTTTGAAATGAGAAAGTGTACTAAGGCAACTTAGAGTAGTGTCATAGGTCGCAACATTATGATTTTGCCTTAATCTCGAAGATATGTTTATTGGTGAACCTGTCACGAAATACTTTGGTTCAGTTATAATGTAGAGCTTGATCCTTGAAGCTAGCCTTATTTATATGATCCTTTTAGACATGTGATTTATTTTACCTAAGTGCAACGCAACATAATGTCATTTTGACATGAGAAAGTGTGCTAAGGCAACTTAGAGTAGTGTCATAGGTCGCAACATTATGATTTTGCCTTAATCTCGAAGATATGTCTATTGGTAAACCCATCATGAACTACTTTTGTATAGTTTTGAATTAGATCTTGATTCTTAGGGCTAGCCATGTTCATTTGATCCTTCTACACATGTGATCTCTTTTAGATAGGTGCAAGACAAAATAATGTCATTTTGAAATGAGAAAGTGTACTAAGACAACTTAGAGTAGTGTCATAAGTTGCAACATTATGATTTTGCATTCATCTCAAAGATATGTCTATTGCTAAACCCGTCATGAACTACTTTTTTATAGTTATGAATTAGAGCTTGATCCTTCAAGCTAGCCATGTTCATATGATCTTTTAACACATGTGATTTCTTTTACCTTAAGTGGAACAAAACATAATGTCATTTTGACATGAGAAAGTATACTAAGGCAACTTAGAGTAGTGTCATAGGTCGCAACATTATTATTTTGCCTTAATCTCGAAGACATGTCTATTGGTAAACCCATCATGAACTACTTTTGTATAGTTTTGAATTAGATCTTGATTCTTAGGGCTAGCCATGTTCATTTGATCCTTCTACACATGTGATCTCTTTTAGATAGGTGCAAGACAAAATAATGTCATTTTGAAATGAGAAAGTGTACTAAGACAACTTAGAGTAGTGTCATAAGTTGCAAAATTATGATTTAGCATTAATATCAAAGATATGTCTATTGCTAAACCCGTCATGAACTACTTTTGTATAGTTATGAATTAGAGCTTGATCCTTCAAGCTAGTCATGTTCATATGATCTTTTTACACATGTGATTTCTTTTACCTTAAGTGGAACAAAACATAATGTCATTTTGACATTAGAAAGTATACTAAGGCAACTTAGAGTAGTGTCATAGGTCGCAACATTATTATTTTGCCTTAAGCTCGAAGATATGTCTATTGGTAAACCCATCATGAACTACTTTTGTATAGTTTTGAATTAGCTCTTGATTCTTAGGGCTAGCCATGTTCATTTGATCCTTCTACACATGTGATCTCTTTTAGATAGGTGCAAGACAAAATAATGTCATTTTGAAATGAGAAAGTGTACTAAGACAACTTAGAGTAGTGTCATAAGTTGCAAAATTATGATTTAGCATTAATATCAAAGATATGTCTATTGCTAAACCCGTCATGAACTACTTTTGTATAGTTATGAATTAGAGCTTGATCCCTCAAGCTAGTCATGTTCATATGATCTTTTTACACATGTGATTTCTTTTACCTTAAGTCGAACACAACATAATTTCTTTTTGAAATGAGAAAGTGTACTAAGGCAACTTAGCGTAGTGTCATAGGTCGCAACATTATGATTTTGCCTTAATCTCGAAGATATGTTTATCGGTGAACCTGTCACGAAATACTTTGGTTCAGTTATAATGTAGAGCTTGATCCTTCAAGCTAGCCTTATTTATATGATCCTTTTAGACATGTGATTTATTTTACCTAAGTGCAACGCAACATAATGTCATTTTGACATGAGAAAGTGTGCTAAGGCAACTTAGAGTAGTGTCATAGGTCGCAGCATTATGATTTTGCCTTAATCTCGAAGATATGTCTATTGGTAAACCCATCATGAACTACTTTTGTATAGTTTTGAATTAGATCTTGATTCTTAGGGCTAGCCATGTTCATTTGATCCTTCTACACATGTGATCTCTTTTAGATAGGTGCAAGACAAAATAATGTCATTTTGAAATGAGAAAGTGTACTAAGACAACTTAGAGTAGTGTCATAAGTTGCAACATTATGATTTAGCATTAATATCAAAGATATGTCTATTGCTAAACCCGTCATGAACTACTTTTGTATAGTTATGAATTAGAGCTTGATCCTTCAAGCTAGTCATGTTCATATGATCTTTTTACACATGTGATTTCTTTTACCTTAAGTGGAACAAAACATAATGTCATTTTGACATTAGAAAGTATACTAAGGCAACTTAGAGTAGTGTCATAGGTCGCAACATTATTATTTTGCCTTAATCTCGAAGATATGTCTATTGGTAAACCCATCATGAACTACTTTTGTATAGTTTGGAATTAGCTCTTGATTCTTAGGGCTAGCCATGTTCATTTGATCCTTCTACACATGTGATCTCTTTTAGATAGGTGCAAGACAAAATAATGTCATTTTGAAATGAGAAAGTGTACTAAGACAACTTAGAGTAGTGTCATAAGTTGCAAAATTATGATTTAGCATTAATATCAAAGATATGTCTATTGCTAAACCCGTCATGAACTACTTTTGTATAGTTATGAATTAGAGCTTGATCCTTCAAGCTAGTCATGTTCATATGATCTTTTTACACATGTGATTTCTTTTACCTTAAGTGGAACAAAACATAATGTCATTTTGACATTAGAAAGTATACTAAGGCAACTTAGAGTAGTGTCATAGGTCGCAACATTATTATTTTGCCTTAATCTCGAAGATATGTCTATTGGTAAACCCATCATGAACTACTTTTGTATAGTTTTGAATTAGCTCTTGATTCTTAGGGCTAGCCATGTTCATTTGATCCTTCTACACATGTGATCTCTTTTAGATAGGTGCAAGACAAAATAATGTCATTTTGAAATGAGAAAGTGTACTAAGACAACTTAGAGTAGTGTCATAAGTTGCAAAATTGTGATTTAGCATTAATATCAAAGATATGTCTATTGCTAAACCCGTCATGAACTACTTTTGTATAGTTATGAATTAGAGCTTGATCCCTCAAGCTAGTCATGTTCATATGATCTTTTTACACATGTGATTTCTTTTACCTTAAGTCGAACACAACATAATTTCTTTTTGAAATGAGAAAGTGTACTAAGGCAACTTAGAGTAGTGTCATAGGTCGCAACATTATGATTTTGCCTTAATCTCGAAGGTATGTTTATTGGTGAACCTGTCACGAACTACTTTGGTTCAGTTATAAAGTACAGCTTGATCCTTGAAGCTAGCCTTATTTATTTGATCCTTTTAGACATGTGATTTATTTTACCTAAGTGCAACGCAACATAATGTCATTTTGACATGAGAAAGTGTGCTAAGGCAACTTAGAGTAGTGTCATAGGTCGCAACATTATGATTTTGCCTTAATCTCGAAGATATGTCTATTGGTAAACCCATCATGAACTACTTTTGTATAGTTTTGAATTAGATCTTGATTCTTAGGGCTAGCCATGTTCATTTGATCCTTCTACACATGTGATCTATTTTAGATAGGTGCAAGACAAAATAATGTCATTTTGAAATGAGAAAGTGTACTAAGACAACTTAGAGTAGTGTCATAAGTTGCAACATTATGATTTTGCATTCATCTCAAAGATATGTCTATTGCTAAACCCGTCATGAACTACTTTTGTATAGTTATGAATTAGAGCTTGATCCTTCAAGCTAGCCATGTTCATATGATCTTTGAACACATGTGATTTCTTTTACCTTAAGTGGAACAAAACATAATGTCACTTTGACATGAGAAAGTATACTAAGGCAACTTAGAGTAGTGTCATAGGTCGCAACATTATTAATTTGCCTTAATCTTGAAGATATGTCTATTGGTAAACCCATCATGAACTACTTTTGTATAATTTTGAATTAGATCTTGATTCTTAGGGCTAGCCATGTTCATTTGATCCTTCTACACATGTGATCTCTTTTAGATAGGTGCAAGACAAAATAATGTCATTTTGAAATGAGAAAGTGTACTAAGACAACTTAGAATAGTGTCATAAGTTGCAACATTATGATTTTGCATTAATATCAAAGATATGTCTATTGCTAAACCCGTCATGAACTACTTTTGTATAGTTATGAATTAGAGCTTGATCCTTCAAGCTAGTCATGTTCATATGATCTTTTTACACATGTGATTTCTTTTACCTTAAGTCGAACACAACATAATTTCTTTTTGAAATGAGAAAGTGTACTAAGGCAACTTAGAGTAGTGTCATAGGTCGCAACATTATGATTTTGCCTTAATCTCGAAGGTATGTTTATTGGTGAACCTGTCACGAACTACTTTGGTTCAGTTATAAAGTACAGCTTGATCCTTGAAGCTAGCCTTATTTATTTGATCCTTTTAGACATGTGATTTATTTTACCTAAGTGCAACGCAACATAATGTCATTTTGACATGAGAAAGTGTGCTAAGGCAACTTAGAGTAGTGTCATAGGTCGCAACATTATGATTTTGCCTTAATCTCGAAGATATGTCTATTGGTAAACCCATCATGAACTACTTTTGTATAGTTTTGAATTAGATCTTGATTCTTAGGGCTAGCCATGTTCATTTGATCCTTCTACACATGTGATCTCTTTTAGATAGGTGCAAGACAAAATAATGTCATTTTGAAATGAGAAAGTGTACTAAGAAAACTTAGAGTAGTGTCATAAGTTGCAAAATTATGATTTAGCATTAATATCAAAGATATGTCTATTGCTAAACCCGTCATGAACTACTTTTGTATAGTTATGAATTAGAGCTTGATCCCTCAAGCTAGTCATGTTCATATGATCTTTTTACACATGTGATTTCTTTTACCTTAAGTCGAACACAACATAATTTCTTTTTGAAATGAGAAAGTGTACTAAGGCAACTTAGAGTAGTGTCATAGGTCGCAACATTATGATTTTGCCTTAATCTCGAAGATATGTTTATTGGTGAACCTGTCACGAAATACTTTGGTTCAGTTATAATGTAGAGCTTGATCCTTGAAGCTAGCCTTATTTATATGATCCTTTTAGACATGTGATTTATTTTACCTAAGTGCAACGCAACATAATGTCATTTTGACATGAGAAAGTGTGCTAAGGCAACTTAGAGTAGTGTCATAGGTCGCAACATTATGATTTTGCCTTAATCTCGAAGATATGTCTATTGGTAAACCCATCATGAACTACTTTTGTATAGTTTTGAATTAGATCTTGATTCTTAGGGCTAGCCATGTTCATTTGATCCTTCTACACATGTGATCTCTTTTAGATAGGTGCAAGACAAAATAATGTCATTTTGAAATGAGAAAGTGTACTAAGACAACTTAGAGTAGTGTCATAAGTTGCAACATTATGATTTTGCATTCATCTCAAAGATATGTCTATTGCTAAACCCGTCATGAACTACTTTTTTATAGTTATGAATTAGAGCTTGATCCTTCAAGCTAGCCATGTTCATATGATCTTTTAACACATGTGATTTCTTTTACCTTAAGTGGAACAAAACATAATGTCATTTTGACATGAGAAAGTATACTAAGGCAACTTAGAGTAGTGTCATAGGTCGCAACATTATTATTTTGCCTTAATCTCGAAGACATGTCTATTGGTAAACCCATCATGAACTACTTTTGTATAGTTTTGAATTAGATCTTGATTCTTAGGGCTAGCCATGTTCATTTGATCCTTCTACACATGTGATCTCTTTTAGATAGGTGCAAGACAAAATAATGTCATTTTGAAATGAGAAAGTGTACTAAGACAACTTAGAGTAGTGTCATAAGTTGCAACATTATGATTTAGCATTAATATCAAAGATATGTCTATTGCTAAACCCGTCATGAACTACTTTTGTATAGTTATGAATTAGAGTTTGATCCTTCAAGCTAGTCATGTTCATATGATCTTTTTACACATGTGATTTCTTTTACCTTAAGTCGAACACAACATAATTTCTTTTTGAAATGAGAAAGTGTACTAAGGCAACTTAGAGTAGTGTCATAGGTCGCAACATTATGATTTTGCCTTAATCTCGAAGGTATGTTTATTGGTGAACATGTCACGAACTACTTTGGTTCAGTTATAAAGTACAGCTTGATCCTTGAAGCTAGCCTTATTTATTTGATCCTTTTAGACATGTGATTTATTTTACCTAAGTGCAACGCAACATAATGTCATTTTGACATGAGAAAGTGTGCTAAGGCAACTTAGAGTAGTGTCATAGGTCGCAACATTATGATTTTGCCTTAATCTCGAAGATATGTCTATTGGTAAACCCATCATGAACTACTTTTGTATAGTTTTGAATTAGATCTTGATTCTTAGGGCTAGCCATGTTCATTTGATCCTTCTACACATGTGATCTATTTTAGATAGGTGCAAGACAAAATAATGTCATTTTGAAATGAGAAAGTGTACTAAGACAACTTAGAGTAGTGTCATAAGTTGCAACATTATGATTTTGCATTCATCTCAAAGATATGTCTATTGCTAAACCCGTCATGAACTACTTTTGTATAGTTATGAATTAGAGCTTGATCCTTCAAGCTAGCCATGTTCATATGATCTTTGAACACATGTGATTTCTTTTACCTTAAGTGGAACAAAACATAATGTCACTTTGACATGAGAAAGTATACTAAGGCAACTTAGAGTAGTGTCATAGGTCGCAACATTATTAATTTGCCTTAATCTTGAAGATATGTCTATTGGTAAACCCATCATGAACTACTTTTGTATAATTTTGAATTAGATCTTGATTCTTAGGGCTAGCCATGTTCATTTGATCCTTCTACACATGTGATCTCTTTTAGATAGGTGCAAGACAAAATAATGTCATTTTGAAATGAGAAAGTGTACTAAGACAACTTAGAATAGTGTCATAAGTTGCAACATTATGATTTTGCATTAATATCAAAGATATGTCTATTGCTAAACCCGTCATGAACTACTTTTGTATAGTTATGAATTAGAGCTTGATCCTTCAAGCTAGTCATGTTCATATGATCTTTTTACACATGTGATTTCTTTTACCTTAAGTCGAACACAACATAATTTCTTTTTGAAATGAGAAAGTGTACTAAGGCAACTTAGAGTAGTGTCATAGGTCGCAACATTATGATTTTGCCTTAATCTCGAAGATATGTTTATTGGTGAACCTGTCACGAAATACTTTGGTTCAGTTATAATGTAGAGCTTGATCCTTGAAGCTAGCCTTATTTATATGATCCTTTTAGACATGTGATTTATTTTACCTAAGTGCAACGCAACATAATGTCATTTTGACATGAGAAAGTGTGCTAAGGCAACTTAGAGTAGTGTCATAGGTCGCAACATTTTGATTTTGCCTTAATCTCGAAGATATGTCTATTGGTAAACCCATCATGAACTACTTTTGTATAGTTTTGAATTAGATCTTGATTCTTAGGGCTAGCCATGTTCATTTGATCCTTCTACACATGTGATCTCTTTTAGATAGGTGCAAGACAAAATAATGTCATTTTGAAATGAGAAAGTGTACTAAGACAACTTAGAGTAGTGTCATAAGTTGCAACATTATGATTTTGCATTCATCTCAAAGATATGTCTATTGCTAAACCCGTCATGAACTACTTTTTTATAGTTATGAATTAGAGCTTGATCCTTCAAGCTAGCCATGTTCATATGATCTTTTAACACATGTGATTTCTTTTACCTTAAGTGGAACAAAACATAATGTCATTTTGACATGAGAAAGTATACTAAGGCAACTTAGAGTAGTGTCATAGGTCGAAACATTATTATTTTGCCTTAATCTCGAAGACATGTCTATTGGTAAACCCATCATGAACTACTTTTGTATAGTTTTGAATTAGATCTTGATTCTTAGGGCTAGCCATGTTCATTTGATCCTTCTACACATGTGATCTCTTTTAGATAGGTGCAAGACAAAATAATGTCATTTTGAAATGAGAAAGTGTACTAAGACAACTTAGAGTAGTGTCATAAGTTGCAACATTATGATTTAGCATTAATATCAAAGATATGTTTATTGCTAAACCCGTCATGAACTACTTTTGTATAGTTATGAATTAGAGTTTGATCCTTCAAGCTAGTCATGTTCATATGATCTTTTTACACATGTGATTTCTTTTACCTTAAGTCGAACACAACATAATTTCTTTTTGAAATGAGAAAGTGTACTAAGGCAACTTAGAGTAGTGTCATAGGTCGCAACATTATGATTTTGCCTTAATCTCGAAGGTATGTTTATTGGTGAACCTGTCACGAACTACTTTGGTTCAGTTATAAAGTACAGCTTGATCCTTGAAGCTAGCCTTATTTATTTGATCCTTTTAGACATGTGATTTATTTTACCTAAGTGCAACGCAACATAATGTCATTTTGACATGAGAAAGTGTGCTAAGGCAACTTAGAGTAGTGTCATAGGTCGCAACATTATGATTTTGCCTTAATCTCGAAGATATGTCTATTGGTAAACCCATCATGAACTACTTTTGTATAGTTTTGAATTAGATCTTGATTCTTAGGGCTAGCCATGTTCATTTGATCCTTCTACACATGTGATCTATTTTAGATAGGTGCAAGACAAAATAATGTCATTTTGAAATGAGAAAGTGTACTAAGACAACTTAGAGTAGTGTCATAAGTTGCAACATTATGATTTTGCATTCATCTCAAAGATATGTCTATTGCTAAACCCGTCATGAACTACTTTTGTATAGTTATGAATTAGAGCTTGATCCTTCAAGCTAGCCATGTTCATATGATCTTTGAACACATGTGATTTCTTTTACCTTAAGTGGAACAAAACATAATGTCACTTTGACATGAGAAAGTATACTAAGGCAACTTAGAGTAGTGTCATAGGTCGCAACATTATTAATTTGCCTTAATCTTGAAGATATGTCTATTGGTAAACCCATCATGAACTACTTTTGTATAATTTTGAATTAGATCTTGATTCTTAGGGCTAGCCATGTTCATTTGATCCTTCTACACATGTGATCTCTTTTAGATAGGTGCAAGACAAAATAATGTCATTTTGAAATGAGAAAGTGTACTAAGACAACTTAGAATAGTGTCATAAGTTGCAACATTATGATTTTGCATTAATATCAAAGATATGTCTATTGCTAAACCCGTCATGAACTACTTTTGTATAGTTATGAATTAGAGCTTGATCCTTCAAGCTAGTCATGTTCATATGATCTTTTTACACATGTGATTTCTTTTACCTTAAGTCGAACACAACATAATTTCTTTTTGAAATGAGAAAGTGTACTAAGGCAACTTAGAGTAGTGTCATAGGTCGCAACATTATGATTTTGCCTTAATCTCGAAGGTATGTTTATTGGTGAACCTGTCACGAACTACTTTGGTTCAGTTATAAAGTATAGCTTGATCCTTGAAGCTAGCCTTATTTATTTGATCCTTTTAGACATGTGATTTATTTTACCTAAGTGCAACGCAACATAATGTCATTTTGACATGAGAAAGTGTGCTAAGGCAACTTAGAGTAGTGTCATAGGTCGCAACATTATGATTTTGCCTTAATCTCGAAGATATGTCTATTGGTAAACCCATCATGAACTACTTTTGTATAGTTTTGAATTAGATCTTGATTCTTAGGGCTAGCCATGTTCATTTGATCCTTCTACACATGTGATCTCTTTTAGATAGGTGCAAGACAAAATAATGTCATTTTGAAATGAGAAAGTGTACTAAGACAACTTAGAGTAGTGTCATAAGTTGCAACATTATGATTTAGCATTAATATCAAAGATATGTCTATTGCTAAACCCGTCATGAACTACTTTTGTATAGTTATGAATTAGAGCTTGATCCTTCAAGCTAGTCATGTTCATATGATCTTTTTACACATGTGATTTCTTTTACCTTAAGTCGAACACAACATAATTTCTTTTTGAAATGAGAAAGTGTACTAAGGCAACTTAGAGTAGTGTCATAGGTCGCAACATTATGATTTTGCCTTAATCTCGAAGGTATGTTTATTGGTGAACCTGTCACGAACTACTTTGGTTCAGTTATAAAGTACAGCTTGATCCTTGAAGCTAGCCTTATTTATTTGATCCTTTTAGACATGTGATTTATTTTACCTAAGTGCAACGCAACATAATGTCATTTTGACATGAGAAAGTGTGCTAAGGCAACTTAGAGTAGTGTCATAGGTCGCAACATTATGATTTTGCCTTAATCTCGAAGATATGTCTATTGGTAAACCCATCATGAACTACTTTTGTATAGTTTTGAATTAGATCTTGATTCTTAGGGCTAGCCATGTTCATTTGATCCTTCTACACATGTGATCTCTTTTAGATAGGTGCAAGACAAAATAATGTCATTTTGAAATGAGAAAGTGTAGTAAGACAACTTAGAGTAGTGTCATAAGTTGCAACATTATGATTTTGCATTCATCTCAAAGATATGTCTATTGCTAAACCCGTCATGAACTACTTTTGTATAGTTATGAATTAGAGCTTGATCCTTCAAGCTAGCCATGTTCATATGATCTTTGAACACATGTGATTTCTTTTACCTTAAGTGGAACAAAACATAATGTCACTTTGACATGAGAAAGTATACTAAGGCAACTTAGAGTAGTGTCATAGGTCGCAACATTATTAATTTGCCTTAATCTTGAAGATATGTCTATTGGTAAACCCATCATGAACTACTTTTGTATAATTTTGAATTAGATCTTGATTCTTAGGGCTAGCCATGTTCATTTGATCCTTCTACACATGTGATCTCTTTTAGATAGGTGCAAGACAAAATAATGTCATTTTGAAATGAGAAAGTGTACTAAGACAACTTAGAATAGTGTCATAAGTTGCAACATTATGATTTTGCATTAATATCAAAGATATGTCTATTGCTAAACCCGTCATGAACTACTTTTGTATAGTTATGAATTAGAGCTTGATCCTTCAAGCTAGTCATGTTCATATGATCTTTTTACAAATGTGATTTCTTTTACCTTAAGTCGAACACAACATAATTTCTTTTTGAAATGAGAAAGTGTACTAAGTCAACTTAGAGTAGTGTCATAGGTCGCAACATTATGATTTTGCCTTAATCTCGAAGATATGTTTATTGGTGAACCTGTCACGAACTACTTTGGTTCAGTTATAAAGTAGAGCTTGATCCTTGAAGCTAGCCTTATTTATATGATCCTTTTAGACATGTGATTTATTTTACCTAAGTGCAACGCAACATAATGTCATTTTGACATGAGAAAGTGTGCTAAGGCAACTTAGAGTAGTGTCATAGGTCGCAACGTTATGATTTTGCCTTAATCTCGAAGATATGTCTATTGGTAAACCCATCATGAACTACTTTTGTATAGTTTTGAATTAGATCTTGATTCTTAGGGCTAGCCATGTTCATTTGATCCTTCTACACATGTGATCTCTTTTAGATAGGTGCAAGACAAAATAATGTCATTTTGAAATGAGAAAGTGTACTAAGACAACTTAGAGTAGTGTCATAAGTTGCAACATTATGATTTAGCATTAATATCAAAGATATGTCTATTGCTATCTCTCTCTCTCTCTACTTTTGTATAGTTATGAATTAGAGCTTGATCCTTCAAGCTAGCCATGTTCATATGATCTTTTTACACATGTGATTTCTTTTACCTTAAGTGGAACCCAACATAATTTCTTTTTGAAATGAGAAAGTGTACTAAGGCAACTTAGAGTAGTGTCATAGGTCGCAACATTATGATTTTGCCTTAATCTCGAAGATATGTTTATTGGTGAACCAGTCACGAACTACTTTGGTTCAGTTATAAAGTACAGCTTGATCCTTGAAGCTAGCCTTATTTATTTGATCCTTTTAGACATGTGATTTATTTTACCTAAGTGCAACGCAACATAATGTCATTTTGACATGAGAAAGTGTGCTAAGGCAACTTAGAGTAGTGTCATAGGTCGCAACATTATGATTTTGCCTTAATCTCGAAGATATGTCTATTGGTAAACCCATCATGAACTACTTTTGTATAGTTTTGAATTAGATCTTGATTCTTAGGGCTAGCCATGTTCATTTGATCCTTCTACACATGTGATCTCTTTTAGATAGGTGCAAGACAAAATAATGTCATTTTGAAATGAGAAAGTGTACTACGACAACTTAGAGTAGTGTCATAAGTTGCAACATTATGATTTAGCATTAATATCAAAGATATGTCTATTGCTAAACCCGTCATGAACTACTTTTGTATAGTTATGAATTAGAGCTTGATCCTTCAAGCTAGTCATGTTCATATGATCTTTTTACACATGTGATTTCTTTTACCTTAAGTCGAACACAACATAATTTCTTTTTGAAATCAGAAAGTGTACTAAGGCAACTTAGAGTAGTGTCATAGGTCGCAACATTATGATTTTGCCTTAATCTCGAAGATATGTTTATTGGTGAACCTGTCACGAACTACTTTGGTTCAGTTATAAAGTACAGCTTGATCCTTGAAGCTAGCCTTATTTATTTGATCCTTTTAGAAATGTGATTTATTTTACCTAAGTGCAACGCAACATAATGTCATTTTGACATGAGAAAGTGTGCTAAGGCAACTTAGAGTAGTGTCATAGGTCGCAACATTATGATTTTGCCTTAATCTCGAAGATATGTCTATTGGTAAACCCATCATGAACTACTTTTGTATAGTTTTGAATTAGATCTTGATTCTTAGGGCTAGCAATGTTCATTTGATCCTTCTACACATGTGATCTCTTTTAGATAGGTGCAAGACAAAATAATGTCATTTTGAAATGAGAAAGTGTACTAAGACAACTTAGAATAGTGTCATAAGTTGCAACATTATGATTTTGCATTAATCTCAAAGATGTGTCTATTGCTAAACCCGTCATGAACTACTTTTGTATAGTTATGAATTAGAGCTTGATCCTTCAAGCTAGCCATGTTCATATGATCTTTTTACACATGTGATTTCTTTTACCTTAAGTGGAACACAACATAATTTCTTTTTGAAATGAGAAAGTGTACTAAGGCAACTTAGAGTAGTGTCATAGGTCGCAACATTATGATTTTGCCTTAATCTTGAAGATATGTTTATTGGTGAACCTGTCACGAACTACTTTGGTTCAGTTATAAAGTAGAGCTTGATCCTTGAAGCTAGCCTTATTTATTTGATCCTTTTAGACATGTGATTTATTTTACCTAAGTGCAACGCAACATAATGTCATTTTGACATGAGAAAGTGTGCTAAGGCAACTTAGAGTAGTGTCATAGGTCGCAACATTATGATTTTGCCTTAATCTCGAAGATATGTCTATTGGTAAACCCATCATGAACTACTTTTGTATAGTTTTGAATTAGATCTTGATTCTTAGGGCTAGCCATGTTCATTTGATCCTTCTACACATGTGATCTCTTTTAGATAGGTGCAAGACAAAATAATGTCATTTTGAAATGAGAAAGTGTACTACGACAACTTAGAGTAGTGTCATAAGTTGCAACATTATGATTTAGCATTAATATCAAAGATATGTCTATTGCTAAACCCGTCATGAACTACTTTTGTATAGTTATGAATTAGAGCTTGATCCTTCAAGCTAGCCATGTTCATATGATCTTTTTACACATGTGATTTCTTTTACCTTAAGTCGAACACAACATAATTTCTTTTTGAAATGAGAAAGTGTACTAAGGCAACTTAGAGTAGTGTCATAGGTCGCAACATTATGATTTTGCCTTAATCTCGAAGATATGTTTATTGGTGAACCTGTCACGAACTACTTTGGTTCAGTTATAAAGTACAGCTTGATCCTTGAAGCTAGCCTTATTTATTTGATCCTTTTAGAAATGTGATTTATTTTACCTAAGTGCAACGCAACATAATGTCATTTTGACATGAGAAAGTGTGCTAAGGCAACTTAGAGTAGTGTCATAGGTCGCAACATTATGATTTTGCCTTAATCTCGAAGATATGTCTATTGGTAAACCCATCATGAACTACTTTTGTATAGTTTTGAATTAGATCTTGATTCTTAGGGCTAGCAATGTTCATTTGATCCTTCTACACATGTGATCTCTTTTAGATAGGTGCAAGACAAAATAATGTCATTTTGAAATGAGAAAGTGTACTAAGACAACTTAGAATAGTGTCATAAGTTGCAACATTATGATTTTGCACTAATCTCAAAGATGTGTCTATTGCTAAACCCGTCATGAACTACTTTTGTATAGTTATGAATTAGAGCTTGATCCTTCAAGCTAGCCATGTTCATATGATCTTTTTACACATGTGATTTCTTTTACCTTAAGTAGAACACAACATAATTTCTTTTTGAAATGAGAAAGTGTACTAAGGCAACTTAGAGTAGTGTCATAGGTCGCAACATTATGATTTTGCCTTAATCTTGAAGATATGTTTATTGGTGAACCTGTCACGAACTACTTTGGTTCAGTTATAAAGTAGAGCTTGATCCTTGAAGCTAGCCTTATTTATTTGATCCTTTTAGACATGTGATTTATTTTACCTAAGTGCAACGCAACATAATGTCATTTTGACATGAGAAAGTGTGCTAAGGCAACTTAGAGTAGTGTCATAGGTCGCAACATTATGATTTTGCCTTAATCTCGAAGATATGTCTATTGGTAAACCCATCATGAACTACTTTTGTATAGTTTTGAATTAGATCTTGATTCTTAGGGCTAGCCATGTTCATTTGATCCTTCTACACATGTGATCTCTTTTAGATAGGTGCAAGACAAAATAATGTCATTTTGAAATGAGAAAGTGTACTACGACAACTTAGAGTAGTGTCATAAGTTGCAACATTATGATTTAGCATTAATATCAAAGATATGTCTATTGCTAAACCCGTCATGAACTACTTTTGTATAGTTATGAATTAGAGCTTGATCCTTCAAGCTAGCCATGTTCATATGATCTTTTTACACATGTGATTTCTTTTACCTTAAGTCGAACACAACATAATTTCTTTTTGAAATGAGAAAGTGTACTAAGGCAACTTAGAGTAGTGTCATAGGTCGCAACATTATGATTTTGCCTTAATCTCGAAGATATGTTTATTGGTGAACCTGTCACGAACTACTTTGGTTCAGTTATAAAGTACAGCTTGATCCTTGAAGCTAGCCTTATTTATTTGATCCTTTTAGAAATGTGATTTATTTTACCTAAGTGCAACGCAACATAATGTCATTTTGACATGAGAAAGTGTGCTAAGGCAACTTAGAGTAGTGTCATAGGTCGCAACATTATGATTTTGCCTTAATCTCGAAGATATGTCTATTGGTAAACCCATCATGAACTACTTTTGTATAGTTTTGAATTAGATCTTGATTCTTAGGGCTAGCAATGTTCATTTGATCCTTCTACACATGTGATCTCTTTTAGATAGGTGCAAGACAAAATAATGTCATTTTGAAATGAGAAAGTGTACTAAGACAATTTAGAATAGTGTCATAAGTTGCAACATTATGATTTTGCACTAATCTCAAAGATGTGTCTATTGCTAAACCCGTCATGAACTACTTTTGTATAGTTATGAATTAGAGCTTGATCCTTCAAGCTAGCCATGTTCATATGATCTTTTTACACATGTGATTTCTTTTACCTTAAGTAGAACACAACATAATTTCTTTTTGAAATGAGAGAGTGTACTAAGGCAACTTAGAGTAGTGTCATAGGTCGCAACATTATGATTTTGCCTTAATCTTGAAGATATGTTTATTGGTGAACCTGTCACGAACTACTTTGGTTCAGTTATAAAGTAGAGCTTGATCCTTGAAGCTAGCCTTATTTATTTGATCCTTTTAGACATGTGATTTATTTTACCTAAGTGCAACGCAACATAATGTCATTTTGACATGAGAAAGTGTGCTAAGGCAACTTAGAGTAGTGTCATAGGTCGCAACATTATGATTTTGCCTTAATCTCGAAGATATGTCTATTGGTAAACCCATCATGAACTACTTTTGTATAGTTTTGAATTAGATCTTGATTCTTAGGGCTAGCCATGTTCATTTGATCCTTCTACACATGTGATCTCTTTTAGATAGGTGCAAGACAAAATAATGTCATTTTGAAATGAGAAAGTGTACTAAGACAACTTAGAATAGTGTCATAAGTTGCAACATTATGATTTAGCATTAATATCAAAGATATGTCTATTGCTAAACCCGTCATGAACTACTTTTGTATAGTTATGAATTAGAGCTTGATCCTTCAAGCTAGTCATGTTCATATGATCTTTTTACACATGTGATTTCTTTTACCTTAAGTCGAACACAACATAATTTCTTTTTGAAATGAGAAAGTGTACTAAGGCAACTTAGAGTAGTGTCATAGGTCGCAACATTATGATTTTGCCTTAATCTCGAAGATATTTTTATTGGTGAACCTGTCACGAACTACTTTGGTTCAGTTATAAAGTACAGCTTGATCCTTGAAGCTAGCCTTATTTATTTGATCCTTTTAGACATGTGATTTATTTTACCTAAGTGCAACGCAACATAATGTCATTTTGACATGAGAAAGTGTGCTAAGGCAACTTTGAGTAGTGTCATAGGTCGCAACATTATGATTTTGCCTTAATCTCGAAGATATGTCTATTGGTAAACCCATCATGAACTACTTTTGTATAGTTTTGAATTAGATCTTGATTCTTAGGGCTAGCCATGTTCATTTGATCCTTCTACACATGTGATCTCTTTTAGATATGTGCAAGACAAAATAATGTC
The DNA here is from genome assembly GCA_023374145.1 of Lepidium sativum. Lineage (NCBI taxonomy): Eukaryota > Viridiplantae > Streptophyta > Magnoliopsida > Brassicales > Brassicaceae > Lepidium > Lepidium sativum. The sequence continues at coordinate 52,356 of JAKUCM010000259.1, read as the reverse complement.
ATTTTGAAATGAGAAAGTGTACTAAGACAACTTAGAGTAGTGTCCTAAGTTGCAACATTATGATTTAGCATTATTATCAAAGATATGTCTATTGCTAAACCCGTCATGAACTACTTTTGTATAGTTATGAATTAGAGCTTGATCCTTTAAGCTAGTCATGTTCATATGATCTTTTTACACATGTGATTTCTTTTACCTTAAGTCGAACACAACATAATTTCTTTTTGAAATGAGAAAGTGTACTAAGGCAACTTAGAGTAGTGTCATAGGTCGCAACATTATGATTTTGCCTTAATCTCGAAGATATGTTTATTGGTGAACCTGTCACGAACTACTTTGGTTCAGTTATAAAGTACAGCTTGATCCTTGAAGCTAGCCTTATTTATTTGATCCTTTTAGACATGTGATTTATTTTACCTAAGTGCAACGCAACATAATGTCATTTTGACATGAGAAAGTGTGCTAAGGCAACTTTGAGTAGTGTCATAGGTCGCAACATTATGATATTACCTTAATCTCGAAGATATGTCTATTGGTAAACCCATCATGAACTACTTTTGTATAGTTTTGAATTAGATCTTGATTCTTAGGGCTAGCCATGTTCATTTGATCCTTCTACACATGTGATCTCTTTTAGATAGGTGCAAGACAAAATAATGTCATTTTGAAATGAGAAAGTGTACTAAGACAACTTAGAGTAGTGTCATAAGTTGCAACATTATGATTTTGCATTAATCTCAAAGATATGTCTATTGCTAAACCCGTCATGAACTACTTTTGTATAGTTATGAATTAGAGCTTGATCCTTCAAGCTAGTCATGTTCATATGATCTTTTTACACATGTGATTTCTTTTACCTTAAGTCGAACACAACATAATTTCTTTTTGAAATGAGAAAGTGTACTAAGGCAACTTAGAGTAGTGTCATAGGTCGCAACATTATGATTTTGCCTTAATCTCGAAGATATTTTTATTGGTGAACCTGTCACGAACTACTTTGGTTCAGTTATAAAGTACAGCTTGATCCTTGAAGCTAGCCTTATTTATATGATCCTTTTAGACATGTGATTTATTTTACCTAAGTGCAACGCAACATAATGTCATTTTGACATGAGAAAGTGTGCTAAGGCAACTTAGAGTAGTGTCATAGGTCGCAACATTATGATTTTGCCTTAATCTCGAAGATATGTCTATTGGTAAACCCATCATGAACTACTTTTGTATAGTTTTGAATTAGATCTTGATTCTTAGGGCTAGCCATGTTCATTTGATCCTTCTACACATGTGATCTCTTTTAGATAGGTGCAAGACAAAATAATGTCATTTTGAAATGAGAAAGTGTACTACGACAACTTAGAGTAGTGTCATAAGTTGCAACATTATGATTTAGCATTAATATCAAAGATATGTCTATTGCTAAACCCGTCATGAACTACTTTTGTATAGTTATGAATTAGAGCTTGATCCTTCAGGCTAGTCATGTTCATATGATCTTTTTACACATGTGATTTCTTTTACCTTAAGTCGAACACAACATAATTTCTTTTTGAAATGAGAAAGTGTACTAAGGCAACTTAGAGTAGTGTCATAGGTCGCAACATTATGATTTTGCCTTAATCTCGAAGATATGTTTATTGGTGAACCTGTCACGAACTACTTTGGTTCAGTTATAAAGTACAGCTTGATCCTTGAAGCTAGCCTTATTTATTTGATCCTTTTAGAAATGTGATTTATTTTACCTAAGTGCAACGCAACATAATGTCATTTTGACATGAGAAAGTGTGCTAAGGCAACTTAGAGTAGTGTCATAGGTCGTAACATTATGATTTTGCCTTAATCTCGAAGATATGTCTATTGGTAAACCCATCATGAACTACTTTTGTATAGTTTTGAATTAGATCTTGATTCTTAGGGCTAGCAATGTTCATTTGATCCTTCTACACATGTGATCTCTTTTAGATAGGTGCAAGACAAAATAATGTCATTTTGAAATGAGAAAGTGTACTAAGACAACTTAGAATAGTGTCATAAGTTGCAACATTATGATTTTGCATTAATCTCAAAGATGTGTCTATTGCTAAACCCGTCATGAACTACTTTTGTATAGTTATGAATTAGAGCTTGATCCTTCAAGCTAGCCATGTTCATATGATCTTTTTACACATGTGATTTCTTTTACCTTAAGTGGAACACAACATAATTTCTTTTTGAAATGAGAAAGTGTACTAAGGCAACTTAGAGTAGTGTCATAGGTCGCAACATTATGATTTTGCGTTAATCTTGAAGATATGTTTATTGGTGAACCTGTCACGAACTACTTTGGTTCAGTTATAAAGTACAGCTTGATCCTTGAAGCTAGCCTTATTTATTTGATCCTTTTAGACATGTGATTTATTTTACCTAAGTGCAACGCAACATAATGTCATTTTGACATGAGAAAGTGTGCTAAGGCAACTTAGAGTAGTGTCATAGGTCGCAACATTATGATTTTGCCTTAATCTCGAAGATATGTCTATTGGTAAACCCATCATGAACTACTTTTGTATAGTTTTGAATTAGATATTGATTCTTAGGGCTAGCCATGTTCATTTCATCCTTCTACACATGTGATCTCTTTTAGATAGGTGCAAGACAAAATAATGTCATTTTGAAATGAGAAAGTGTACTAAGACAACTTAGAGTAGTGTCATAAGTTGCAACATTATGATTTTGCATTAATCTCAAAGATATGTGTATTGCTAAACCCGTCATCAACTACTTTTGTATAGTTATGAATTAGAGCTTGATCCTTCCAGCTAGCCATGTTCATATGATCTTTTAACACATGTGATTTCTTTTACCTTAAGTGGAACACTACATAATTTCTTTTTGAAATGAGAAAGTGTACTAAGTCAACTTAGAGTAGTGTCATAGGTCGCAACATTATGGTTTTGCCTTAATCTCGAAGATATGTTTCTTGGTGAACCTATCACGAACTACTTTGGTTCAGTTATAAAGTAGAGCTTGATCCTTGAAGCTAGCCTTATTTATATGATCCTTTTAGACATGTGATTTATTTTACCTAAGTGCAACGCAACATAATGTCATTTTGACATGAGAAAGTGTGCTAAGGCAACTTAGAGTAGTGTCATAGGTCGCAACATTATGGTTTTGCCTTAATCTCGAAGATATGTCTATTGGTAAACCCATCATGAACTACTTTTGTATAGTTTTGAATTAGATCTTGATTCTTAGGGCTAGCCATGTTCATTTGATCCTTCTACACATGTGATCTCTTTTCGATAGGTGCAAGACAAAATAATGTCATTTTGAAATGAGAAAGTGTACTAAGACAACTTAGAGTAGTGTCATAAGTTGCAACATTATGATTTTGCATTAATCTCAAAGATATGTCTATTGCTAAACCCGTCATGAACTACTTTTGTATAGTTATGAATTAGAGCTTGATCCTTCAAGCTAGCCATGTCCATATGATCTTTTTACACATGTGATTACTTTTCCCTTAAGTCGAACACAACATAATTTCTTTTTGAAATGGGAAAGTGTACTAAGTCAACTTAGAGTAGTGTCATAGGTCGCAACATTATGATTTTGCCTTAATCTCGAAGATATGTTTATTGGTGAACCTGTCACGAACTACTTTGGTTCAGTTATAAAGTAGAGCTTGATCCTTGAAGCTAGCCTTATTTATATGATCCTTTTAGACATGTGATTTATTTTACCTAAGTGCAACGCAACATAATGTCATTTTGACATGAGAAGGTGTGCTAAGTTAACTTAGAGTAGTGTCATAGGTCGCAACATTATGATTTTGCCTTAATCTCGAAGATATGTCTATTGGTAAACCCATCATGACCTACTTTTGTATAGTTTTGAATTAGATCTTGATTCTTAGGGCTAGCCATGTTCATTTGATCCTTCTACACATGTGATCTCTTTTAGATAGGTGCAAGACAAAATAATGTCATTTTGAAATGAGAAAGTGTACTAAGACAACTTAGAGTAGTGTCATAAGTTGCAACATTATGATTTTGCATTAATCTCAAAGATATGTCTATTGCTAAACCCGTCATGAACTACTTTTGTATAGTTATGAATTAGAGCTTGATCCTTCAAGCTAGCCATGTCCATATGATCTTTTTACACATGTGATTTCTTTTCCCTTAAGTCGAACACAACATAATTTCTTTTTGAAATGGGAAAGTGTACTAAGTCAACTCTCTCTCTCAACTTAGAGTAGTGTCATAGGTCGCAACATTATGATTTTACCTTAATCTCGAAGATATGTTTATTGGTGAACCTGTCACGAACTACTTTGGTTCAGTTATAAAGTAGAGCTTGATCCTTGAAGCTAGCCTTATTTATATGATCCTTTTTAGACATGTGATTTATTTTACCTAAGTGCAACGCAACATAATGTCATTTTGACATGAGAAAGTGTGCTAAGTTAACTTAGAGTAGTGTCATAGGTCGCAACATTATGATTTTGCCTTAATCTCGAAGATATGTCTATTGGTAAACCCATCATGAACTACTTTTGTATAGTTTTGAATTAGATCTTGATTCTTAGGGCTAGCCATGTTCATTTTGATCCTTCTACACATGTGATCTCTTTTAGATAGGTGCAAGACAAAATAATGTCATTTTGAAATGAGAAATTGTACTAAGACAACTTAGAATAGTGTCATAAGTTGCAACATTATGATTTTGCATTCATCTCAAAGATATGTCTATTGCTAAACCCGTCATGAACTACTTTTTGTATAGTTATGAATTAGAGCTTGATCCTTCAAGCTAGCCATGTCCATATGATCTTTTTACACATGTGATTTCTTTTCCCTTAAGTCGAACACAACATAATTTCTGTTTGAAATGGGAAAGTGTACTAAGTCAACTTAGAGTAGTGTCATAGGTCGCAACATTATGATTTTGCCTTAATCTCGAAGATATGTTTATTGGTGAACCTGTCACGAACTACTTTGGTTCAGTTATAAAGTAGAGCTTGATCCTTGAAGCTAGCCTTATTTATATGATCCTTTTAGACATGTGATTTATTTTACCTAAGTGCAACGCAACATAATGTCATTTTGACATGAGAAAGTGTGCTAAGTTAACTTAGAGTAGTGTCATAGGTCGCAACATTATGATTTTGCCTTAATCTCGAAGATATGTCTATTGGTAAACCCATCATGAACTACTTTTGTATAGTTTTGAATTAGATCTTGATTCTTAGGGCTAGCCATGTTCATTTGATCCTTCTACACATGTGATCTCTTTTTAGATAGGTGCAAGACAAAATAATGTCATTTTGAAATGAGAAAGTGTACTAAGACAAACTTAGAGTAGTGTCATAAGTTGCAACATTATGATTTTGCATTAATCTCAAAGATATGTCTATTGCTAAACCCGTCATGAACTACTTTTGTATAGTTATGAATTAGAGCTTGATCCTTCAAGCTAGCCATGTTCATATGATCTTTTAACACATGTGATTTCTTTTACCTTAAGTGGAACACAACATAATTTCTTTTTGAAATGAGAAAGTGTACTAAGGCAACTTAGAGTAGTGTCATAGGTCGCAACATTATGATTTTTCTCGAAGATATGTTTATTGGTGAACCTGTCACGAACTACTTTGGTTCAGTTATAAAGTCGAGCTTGATCCTTGAAGCTAGCCTTATTTATATGATCCTTTTAGACATGTGATTTATTTTACCTAAGTGCAACGCAACATAATGTCATTTTGACATGAGAAAGTGTGCTAAGGCAACTTAGAGTAGTGTCATAGGTCGCAACATTATGATTTTGCCTTAACCTCGAAGATATGTCTATTGGTAAACCCATCATGAACTACTTTTGTATAGTTTTGAATTAGATCTTGATTCTTAGGGCTAGCCATGTTCATTTCATCCTTCTACACATGTGATCTCTTTTAGATAGGTGCAAGACAAAATAATGTCATTTTGAAATGAGAAAGTGTACTAAGACAACTTAGAGTAGTGTCATAAGTTGCAACATTATGATTTTGCATTAATCTCAAAGATATGTGTATTGCTAAACCCGTCATCAACTACTTTTGTATAGTTATGAATTAGAGCTTGATCCTTCAAGCTAGCCATGTTCATATGATCTTTTTACACATGTGATTTCTTTTACCTTAAGTGGAACACAACATAATTTCTTTTTGAAATGAGAAAGTGTACTAAGGCAACTTAGAGTAGTGTCATAGGTCGCAACATTATGATTTTGCCTTAATCTTGAAGATATGTTTATTGGTGAACCTGTCACGAACTACTTTGGTTCAGTTATAAAGTAGAGCTTGATCCTTGAAGCTAGCCTTATTTATATGATCCTTTTAGACATGTGATTTATTTTACCTAAGTGCAACGCAACATAATGTCATTTTGACATGAGAAAGTGTGCTAAGGCAACTTAGAGTAGTGTCATAGGTCGCAACATTATGATTTTGCCTTAATCTCGAAGATATGTCTATTGGTAAACCCATCATGAACTACTTTTGTATAGTTTTGAATTAGATCTTGATTCTTAGGGCTAGCCATGTTCATTTGATCCTTCTACACATGTGATCTCTTTTAGATAGGTGCAAGACAAAATAATGTCATTTTGAAATGAGAAAGTGTACTAAGACAACTTAGAGTAGTGTCATAAGTTGCAACATTATGATTTTGCATTAATCTCAAAGATATGTGTATTGCTAAACCCGTCATCAACTACTTTTGTATAGTTATGAATTAGAGCTTGATCCTTCAAGCTAGCCATGTTCATATGATCTTTTTACACATGTGATTACTTTTACTATAAGTGGAACACAACATAATGTCATTTTGACATGAAAAAGTGTTCTAAGGCAACTTAGAGTAGTGTCATAGTTCGCAACATTATGATTTTGCCTTAATCTCGAAGATATGTCTATTGGTAAACCCATCATGAACTATTTTTGTATAGTTTTGAATTAGATCTTGATTCTTAGGGCTAGCCATGTTCATTTGATCCTTCTACACATGTGATCTCTTTTAGATAGGTGCAAGACAAAATAATGTCATTTTGAAATGAGAAATTGTACTAAGACAACTTAGAATAGTGTCATAAGTTGCAACATTATGATTTTGCATTAATCTCAAAGATATGTGTATTGCTAAACCCGTCATCAACTACTTTTGTATAGTTATGGATTAGAGCTTGATCCTTCAAGCTAGCCATGTTCATATGATCTTTTTACACATGTGATTACTTTTACTATAAGTGGAACACAACATAATGTCATTTTGACATGAAAAAGTGTTCTAAGGCAACTTAGAGTAGTGTCATAGTTCGCAACATTATGATTTTGCCTTAATCTCGAAGATATGTCTATTGGTAAACCCATCATGAACTACTTTTGTATAGTTTTGAATTAGATCTTGATTCTTAGGGCTAGCCATGTTCATTTGATCCTTCTACACATGTGATCTCTTTTAGATAGGTGCAAGACAAAATAATGTCATTTTGAAATGAGAAATTGTACTAAGACAACTTAGAATAGTGTCATAAGTTGCAACATTATGATTTTGCATTCATCTCAAAGATATGTCTATTGCTAAACCCGTCATGAACTACTTTTGTATAGTTATGAATTAGAGCTTGATCCTTCAAGCTAGCCATGTTCATATGATCTTTTTACACATGTGATTTCTTTTACCTTAAGTGGAACACAACATAATTTCTTTTTGAAATGAGAAAGTGTACTAAGGCAACTTAGAGTAGTGTCATAGGTCGCAACATTATGATTTTGCCTTAATCTCGAAGATATGTTTATTGGTGAACCAGTCACGAACTACTTTGGTTCAGTTATAAAGTAGAGCTTGATCCTTGAAGCTAGCCTTATTTATATGATCCTTTTAGACATGTGATTTATTTTACCTAAGTGCAACGCAACATAATGTCATTTTGACATGAGAAAGTGTGCTAAGGCAACTTAGAGTAGTGTCATAGGTCGCAACATTATGATTTTGCCTTAATCTCGAAGATATGTCTATTGGTAAACCCATCATGAACTACTTTTGTATAGTTTTCAATTAGATCTTGATTCTTAGGGCTAGCCATGTTCATTTGATCCTTCTACACATGTGATCTCTTTTAGATAGGTGCAAGACAAAATAATGTCATTTTGAAATGAGAAAGCGTACTAAGACAACTTAGAGTAGTGTCATAAGTTGCAACATTATGATTTTGCATTAATCTCAAAGATATGTCTATTGCTAAACCCGTCATCAACTACTTTTGTATAGTTATGAATTAGAGCTTGATCCTTCAAGCTAGCCATGTTCATATGATCTTTTAACACATGTGATTTCTTTTACCCAACGGTCAAAGTGGTCCCGAGAATATGACGTTGGGCGCGTGCGATCCAGGATTGGTCCCGGCAGGGGCACGTGCGATCCAGGTGTGATCCTGGATGGAGCACGTGCGATCAGGTGGTCCCCTCCAGCCTCCAACAGCGCTTTCTCTCTCTTCTCTTCTTCGCTTTTGCGATTTTCATGTCTTTATAAATATTGAACCCTAGTATCCTCAAGCTCTTATGATGGATTAATGAAATTCTCATCTCTTTCTCATTAACTCTTCGAATCACTCAAACTTTCTTTTGCTTAGGCGATGCGACTTTGATACCAAAATCATAGTTATAGGTTACAACATTATGCTTTTGCGTTAATCTCAAAGATATGTCTATTGGTGAACCCGTCATGAACAACTTTGGTTCAGTTATGAAGTAGAGCTTTATCCTTAAAGATAGCAATGTTCATATGATCCTTGTACACATGTGATCTCTTTTAGATAGCTGCAAGACAACATAATGTCATTTTGATGTGAGAAAGTGCACTAAAACAGCTTAGAGAAGGGTCATAGGTCGCAACATTATCATTTTGCCTTAATCTCGAAGATATGTCTATTGGTAAACCCGTCATGAACTACTTTGGTTGAGTTATTAATTAGAGCTTGATCCTTCGACCTAGCCATGTTCATTTGATCCTTCTACACATGTGATCTCTTTTAGATAGGTGTAAGAAAACATAATGTCATTTTGACATGAGAAAGTGTACTAAGACAACTTAAAGTAAGGTCATAGGTCGCAACATTATGATTTTGCCTTAATCTCGAAGATATGTCTATTGGTAAACTTGTCATGAACTACTTTGGTTGAGTTATGAATAAGAGCTTGATCCTTCGAGCTAGCCTTGTTCATTTGATCTTTCTATACATGTGATCTCATTTAGATAGGTGCAAGACAACATAATGTCATTTTGATATGAGAAAGTGTAGTAAGACAAGTTAGAGTAGTGTCATAGGTTGCAACATTATAATTTTGCATTAATCTCAAAGATATGTCTATAAGTGAACCCATCATGAACTACTTTGGTTCAGTTATGAAGTAGAACTTGATCATTGAAGCTAGCCATGTTCATATGATCCATCTACACATGTGATTTCTCTTAGCTAAGTGCAAGGCAACGTAATGTCATTTTAACATGAGAAAGTGTACTAAGGCAACTTTGAGTCGGGTCATAGGTTGGAACATTACGATTTTGCCATAATCTCGAAGCTATATCTATTAGTAAACCCGTCATGAACTACTTTGGTTGAGTTATGAATTAAAGCATGATACTTGGAGCTAGCAATGTTATATGATCCTTCTACACATGTGATATCTTTTAGCTAAGTGCAATGCAACGTTATGTGATTTTGACATGGGAAAGTGTACTAAGGCAACTTTGAGTCGGGTCATAGGTCGCAACATTACGATTTTGAATTAATCTCGAAGATATGTCTATTGGTAAACCCGTCATGAACTACTTTGGTTGAGTTATGAATTAGAGCTTGATCCTTCGAGCTAGTCATGTTTATTTGATCCTTCTACACATGTGATCTCGTTTAGATAGGTGCAAGACAACATAATGTCATTTTGACATGAGAAAGTGTACTAAGACAACTTAGAATAGTATCATAGGTTGCAACATTATGATTTTGCGTTAATCTCAATGATATGGCTATTGGTGAACCCGTCATGAACTACTTTGGTTCAGTTATGAAGTAAAGCTTGATCCTTGAAGCTAGCCATGTTCATATGATCAAATGAAATTTCAGGCAATATTGAACTTAAGGCTCCAGAATGGGGATGACCCAATCTTGCATGCCAAACCGAGCTAAAACATGAACCAACATTCAAATCTAAATTGATATCAGAAACATAATGAGATAAAGTTGGTGACAGTTTTTCTTCTAAGACATATAATCCATCTTTAGCCTTTCCTCCTCCAAATGTTTTCCCACTCTCAATATCCTGAAATTGCACATGGTTAGGACTAAAGCATAACAATTTAAGTCGAATGTGGTTCTCTTAACTGAGAGAATGTTTGATGTGAAGTTTGGCATATAGAAACCTTTTGTTTTTCTATCAAATAATTCAAATCTCCTATTCCATTAATCGATACTTTCTTACCACTAGCTACAATAACATTTTGTATGGTTCGTTTTATATTCTTTATCAACCTAGGGTTACTTATCATGTGGTGTGAGGCACCGTAATCAATTATTAAGGAACTTGAGGGAGTTTGAGAAAGATTAGAGATACCATAGTCCTTTAAGTTGGCAATGGATCTTCTCACAATTGCTTTGTGAGACTTAGCGCTCACAGCCATTGCTCCTCCGGGTTTAGAAGTTTCTGCCGGTTCATCATCATCCATTCCTTCTTGAGCCATATTTGCCTTTTTCTCCTTCCACTTGTTTGGTTTCAAATGAGGGTTAAGGATCCAAAGTTTGTCCTTTGTGTGACCTTTCTTCTTGCAATGTTCACACACGATGTTCCGCTTGTCCTCTTTTTTGAATGTCATTTTGCAGGCGGTGATTAACTCCTTTTTACCACTTACTAGGCCAATGTTTCCATGCTCTTTTTTAACTTGAGCACACACTTCATCCACAGTAGGAAGTCTTTTCTCCCTTAGGATGGATTTGACAAGATCATTGTAACAAGTATTCAAGCCTCCAAGTAAACCAAATACTTTGTCTTGTTCACACCTTGCATTTTGAACAAGAGGATCCGTGGTATTTGGCCTTAACATTTCGAGTTCCACCCAAAGAACTCTTAGCTTTCCAAAGTAGTCTTGAAACTCCATATCTTATTGCCTTAGTGTGTTAAGTGATCTCTTGACTTCAAAGACCTGAGTAAAATTGAAGACATTTGCATAGACCTTCTTGAGAGTGTCCTATAGTTTTTTGGCGGTTTCACAAAAATATATGATTTACATAGACGAGGATCAAGTGAGGCTGTTATGATAGCCATCACCGGTTGGTCTTCTTGGAACCATTTGTCGCTGTCGACAACCACCACGTCGGAGTGCCCTCTTTTCCTTTTCCCTTGTCGGCTACACTTAAGGTTTTTTCTTGCGGAGGCTCTACGTAGCTCTACAACCCACGGCTACACAACGTCATTCTTGCGGTTCTAGACCACATCATATAGTTTGGCCCCTTAAGAATTACTAGAATACAAGCTCCTCTGTGGGATTCCATGACAGCTTATCGAAGAAATATAGTACGATTTTTTTTTGGAGAAAGGAGAAAAAAAAGAGAATTGAGAAAGAGAATTAAGAAAGAATCAAGATCTTTATTGCTCTGATATCATGTAAAAATTTAAGAGTAAATTACCAAGAATCATGTTTGTGAGATTGAAATTAGAGAGAGAAAGAGAGTAGAGAGTAAAAAGTAAAGAGAACTTCATTGATTAAATTGGTTGTACACTCAAATACAAGATCTATTTATAGACATACAAAGGAAGAGGAACCCTAGTAAACTAACCGTTTGGAGGAGAGAGAAACGGCTGGTCCTAAGGAGAAGTGGTCCCGCGGCGATAGTGACCTCTCAGTGTGTGATCGGAGGAGAGGTCACATGCCTTGTCTTCCTTCAAAGGCTCTATGATGTCACTTGGGTCACTCCTTAATTCTTCAAGAGACAAAGATGTGGTACTTGATTTGAACGAGTCTCATGGGCCACTTTCACGGATCGGATCCCCGAGGAAGCGTCTTCTTCGGGTCGGCTGTACGAAAGGTCCCAGACGCCCGAATTACGTCATGCTGTTAGGGCTCCCACGCCCTGATGCGTATACCCAAACAGTAGTGTACCGCACCCTGATGCCTTCCGTCTTGTAGTACCTAGCGCCTGATGATATCCGACTGTTAGCGTATTGCGTCTAACACCTTGCGACCCGCTGTATTCCATGCCCGAGCGCCTGACTAATGGGACCTTGCATCCTGATGACTCGCGACCCACGATATCTTGCAACACACGATATCTCTTTTCCTTCTTTATTTACATTGATCAATATGCCCGTCTATTAAGTACGTCACTGATGGCTCGTCAACAGAAAAGAAGCAGCGATTTTGTTTCAAGTGACCCACCGGCTAAGCTTGTGAGACGCTTCTTGTCTCTGAATTTTGATTCTTGTCCTAAAGAGGTGAAAAGTATATGGATGTTTCAGATGATGAATCCAACGATGATGAAATCCTCAGCATACTTGCTGATGAAATACGATAGTCGGTAATACATCACTAAAAGCGTTTCCTTTTGTTCTTGCAATGACATCATATTATTCAGTTGAGGAACAAACTGAGCTTGTCTTTACTTACTGAGATAATTCATCTTTTTCCTTCTAATTGCAGATTAAAGAACAAGAGAGGAAAGCAATTGAGGATCAAAACCCAGCAATCTCACTAGCAGAGAGAAGACGAAAGATAATAGCTTGTTTACCAAAACTTTTCAATGCCATCCATTGCTTAATTCAATCTATAAGGAGCTGGATCATACCAAAAGAAGAGCTTGTTCACAAGATAATCGCTGTTCATTTTGATATCGCCGACAGAAGTAAGCCCTCCTGCCACTAAGTATCTCAGTATATGTTTTCTTCACATCGTTCCAAAACCAACCTTAGTTTTTTCTCTCCTTTGCAGAAGAAGTTGAAGAACAACTTATCTTAATGCAAGAGCTTCTTCCAGAATTGATGTCTGAGAAAAAATCATTAAGTGAAGATTTACTAGTATCGTAAGTATAACATCATTATGACATTATCTTATACATTCATTCTCTAAAACACTTTGTAGTTTTCCTGGTTTTTGTATTACTCATGTTATTATATTTAATCTGCAGAATAAACAAATTGTCATGTCCACAAACAATTCGATCTCGTCTAGAAGAAGAAAACAAGGAATAGATAGCTACACCGCTTTCTTGAGACTACTTTACATCAAGTAGATATAAAGTTCTAACCACTGACCTCTACTTCTAAGTATGGAAATGAACAACGGCGAAGACAAGTGGATAATTATGTCTCTGTAATGAAGTCATTTCGTTATGAATAGTTGAACATGATAGTAGCAACATTTACAAAGGTAAGAGGAACAAAAACAAAGCTTTTATGGAATAGGAAGAAGTGGTAAACGGTGAACCCGAGAGTGGGGATAAATCAGCAAAATGTGTTTTTCTTGACAAATTATCTTTTAAGAAGAGTCATAATTTGGTCAACATTCATCATTTGCCAAATGTGTTTTTCTTGACAAATTATCTTCTTAAAAGAGTCATAATTTGCTCAACATTCATCATTTGCCACTTCTTCATGTTTCATCATTTTACTCCCCTTACTATTGTTAATATTGCTACCAACAATGTTCAACTATATTTCTGCTCTACATTGCGTTAGACATGTAAAATATAGCAGAGTCATGGGATTTAATAAAAGTGCTGGTATTTACTCAAATTATTTTTGAATTTAGCCTTTAACTTTCAGCACGAGCTAATCCATTGAAACTTCTGTATTAATGACACTTTTAGTATGATAAAAAAAAATGTGTTAGTGTAACCGTCCGTTTCTAAGTATGGAAATGTAGAAGGGTGAAAACCAGTAGATATTTAAGTTAATTTTATCTCTAATAACGAGTCATTTTATTATGAGGAGATGCATTTTGTATTAGAAAAATTTATAGAACAATGCTAACATATCTAAATTATTTAATAAATATTTATAATGAATTTTTTTCTAATTATGTTATGTTTTAAAATAAAAGCTCCAAAAAATAGATAGTACCGTTGATTTGCCACTGATTTAGATAGACATGAGGTGCTAGGTTCAAATCTCATTTTTCTCCAGTTAAAAAAACTTAGGCTATAAATCTGTTAGCATTGACACTCTTTTATTTGTGCTTGTATGATACTTGGTTATAACCTATTCCTTAGGATCTAGATCAAATCCTGCAAATGAAGGTGTGGTAATGTTTGATTTGTTGCTTTCAACGAAAAAAAATGTGTGATTTGTTGGTAAGAAATCAGAAAGTGAGTTATGAGCTATATGAGCTTTGTTGCTAAGACTTTACAAAGCTTGATAGTTTAAAGGTTTTTTGTACTTTTCTTCGAAGCTTGTAATCCCATATCATAATATATGAATTAATCCAAAAAGTCTTATTATTTTTTCAATATTTTTGTCAAAAAAATTGAGAACTGATTATTCAATTATATAATATTTTAGAATAAAACTGAAAATGAAAATGAAGACGATATTTCGTCTTTGTATCAAAGTGATATTTTCAAAAAATATAAAAAATTAACAACATTTTTTGGGCTAAAAATTAGTAACAATATATTTGAAATATGATTTTATCACTGGAAACAATAAAGTTTACGGAAGTTTGGCGAGGAACTTCAAATGGTACCTCTCAAGTTTTTCAGCACATGATTTCCTGACTCGAGATGATACTGCTAGACCTGAGCGCGCCTATTTGAACATGTATGGGGCCTTAAAGTCTCTTACCAGTTCCATGTGTTCATATGGCTGGGAATTCTTCAAGTTATACTCACAAATAAAAAGAGACACAGACGACACTTATTAGCTTCGAGCACCTGTGAACTTTGTAAAGGAGCCGAAGAATCTATTATCCATGTCTTGAGAGATTTTTCAGCTATGTCTAGTCTATGGGAACATATTATACCAACTCGCAGGTGACCCAACTTTTCTTTCAGTCACTATTGGAATGGATATTTGATAACCTTGGTGATGGACATAATCACGATGAATGTTCGTGGTCGATATCTTATACAATGGTTGTGTGGTGGGGATGAAAGTGGAGATATGGAAACATTTTTGGTGAAAGCGGTAAGTGAAGTGACATAGTTAAGTTCATTAAGTATTAATTAAAGGAAGTAACTCAAGCGAGTCTCCTCTCTCGGGACTCGGATCCTTCCACATCGAGTGGTGAAAATGATTGCTTGGCTGCCTCCGACAGGGGCGTGGTGTTGTTTGAATACATATGGATCCTCTCAAAAAAACCCGGGACTCGCTGCACTAGGGGGTCCTACGGGACAACCACATAAGATGGCTGAGTGGTTTTGCTTTGAATATTGGTATATGCACTGTACCTCTAGCTGATTTTTGGAGTGTGTACTATGGACTTTTCTTATCACGGAAAAAGAAAATCTCATATCTAAAAGTTGAGGTGGACGAGATGGTGGTGGGTAGTCTAACGAAAGGGATCAATGACTCTCATCATCTTTTTCCTAATAGATTTGTGCTATTACTTCCTCAAAATGGATTGGATAGTCCGAGTTTCTAATACGTACATGAAACCTAATTGTTTTGCAGATAGATTGGCGAACTATGTATTTTCGTTACCCTTAGGATATCATTTGTTTACTGTTGCAACATAACTTGATTTAGTTACGGAAGATAGAAACTGTTTAGGGTCCTCTTGTTTGGTTTATTGTAACTCTTGATTAAATTGTTCTTTGAAAAAAATTTGGGAGCATTGCTTCCGTTTCTCGGCCAAAATAAAATAAAATAGAGTTTATGGAAGTAGCAAATGAGAAACAATTTTTGTTTTTCATTGCAAAAAGACAAAAATACATATTAGCATATTTTTGGCCTGTATGACTTTAATTGGTAGTATACAAACTCTAAAAGGAAATATTTTTTTCCCAACTACTATTGAAAATCATGTCATTACAAATTTATTCATTGCCAGACATCTGCGAAAACTTCAAATCAAACAGTAAAGAATTGGACATATGTAGCGTGGGATTGTACGTATCTCACTACATGATTAGGTAAGATCATAATGGAATGGAGATATGCATATCCCTAGCTACCAGAATCCACACCAGATCCCGGTTAATGGCGGAAGCACGGGCTATAATAGGCTTTTTGTATCATGCGAGACAAATGAGACTCACCCATCTAAGGATCTTCTCAAATTCTCTCAAACTAATTCAGGTTATTGATTTAAAAAAGAACCACAAAAAGCTCTATGGCGCTCTCTCTCTCTGTGACATTAATGGTATCTTGAAGACCTTTCCATCTGCCACGTTCAATTTCACCAATCGTTCTCTTAATGTTCTTGCATATTCAATTTCAAAAACAGTCCTTAGACATGCCCAACTTATAGACCCACACTCTTAATTTTAATAAATTTGCAAGGATATTAATTTTAGAAAGAATGAGTAGAATAGTTCAAGAAAATAGTTTAATTACTAAAATAGTTTTTTGGCAACTATGAACAATAAAAAAAAATGAAATTATTTGTAATTCTTAATGGCATAATTTTATTACAAGAATGTCATTTAAATTTAATTTTACAATTATTAAAAAGTTTCTTAAAAATAATGAAATTCTTAGAAAAGAAAAGAAGGGTAATACGTTGTGACTTCTTCTTTCACAAAAGAAACTGCGATTCATTATTTTCAAACAGTCACGAAAATTTTATCTACTTTCTCATTCATCGTCTTCGTCATTCACTTCTTCCCTTCTTCTTCTTCTCCTCTGTCTTCTCGTCATGAAACCAAATTCTCTTAGATTTTCTAGTAGATTTATCATCATCTCAAAAGTAAGTTCTCAATCTCTGGTTATTTGGATAACTGCTAGCTCAGGTTCTTTTGACGATAAATGCTTGAAATTAGAGATATTTTACCGTTTTTGTGAGGTTTGCAAGAGACTAGATTTGTAATTTTGATGATTGTTTTGGTTTGTGCATGATTTAGGGTTATTAGGTCATTCACTGTGGGTTGGCCACTAAAATAATTGCACTACAATTGAATTGTTTGTATGGTTTGTATGTCTTTTATAGGTTTAAAGGCAATGGTTCGGTGGGTTTTGTGTTTGGTTATGTAGGTTTTGTACTTAGTCATGTGGGTTTTTGATGAGGACATCGACTCCAACAAGTCTATAGAAGAGATGTTAGCAGATCAAGACACAATCATCATGAAGGATCCGCCTAAGACAATAGCAGGAACCAAGAGGCTTAGAGAAATGTTTAACAAGTCCATACAAAGCCTCCTAGCACAAAGAGTTAAAGATAAAATGGCCGGATTAAATAATGGAAGTATTGGAGCCCAAATGGAGCTACTTGAAGGTCAAATGGTGATGATCTCAATTCAACCACTTAAAGGCCCAACTAAGGACGCCTAAGACTTACCAAAAGCGAGTTTAGGTAAGTATTTCCATTATTTTAGTTGTCATTATTCTGTTTGCTTCTTTTGCAGATTTCCTTTTCAATTTCTTTCCTTTTTTTTACCAAATTGTAAACTTTCCATTTTATTTCGAGTATTCTCGTTTATGTAAGAGATACTCTCCTAGCTGCCTTGAACCACTATATAAGGTTCCTCCTATGCAGTCTTGTAACTCACCTTTTGAATCAATAAAAATCGTATTTCTTCTTCTCAAAGCCGAGAGAGATTTAACACTTCGAATTTGGCATTTCCTTGTGAGTGATATCAGAGCCGAAATTACAAACTAGGTGATTTCGCTCCATATCTTTTGTTATTTATCTTCCAACTTGTTTCTATATAAATTATAAAAATAAAAAAAATAAAAAATAGAGATTTCCTTTGGCTTAAAATTCCAAAAGCACTTGATCGTTTGTTTAAGTGTTTACACAGTTCATAAGCAATGGCTGAAAACACACCCGACCCCAACGCCGCTTTACTACAAGCCATAGAAGCCATGAAGAATGATCTAGCTGCTCAGATTGGGCGCATAGATGCTCGTGTGGGGAGGCTGGAAGTTACTAGGAATGATAGGAATCAGAGGAACAGGCAGCATGAGAGAAGTGATGAAGAAGCTGCTAGTGAAGAAGAAGAGGAAGAAGAGTCACGTTTTGGCAGAAGGAGACACAGCCGAAACAATCATGTTGAGGTAAACCAACAAACTAGCAAAGATTTGAAGTTAATAGCTCCTACGTTTGCAGGTCGAATCAACCCTCAAGCCTACCTTGAATGGGAGAGGAGAATGGACTATATATACGATTACTATGAGTACAACAACTCCAAGAAGATTGCTCTAGCTTCAGCTCAACTCACGGATCATGCTTTGTCATGGTGGGATAGAGTTGTGCAAGATAGGAGGAGAAATGATCAGCCACCTATTACCACTTCGGCCGCAATGAAGTGCAATTTCCGTAAGAGGTTTGTGCCACCACATTACCATAGAGAGATGCAAAGGCAGTTCAGACAATTGTCGCAAAAACATAGGAGTGTGGAAGAGTATTTTGAGGAATTTGAAGAGCTAAGAAACCGGATGGCTCTAGATGAAGATGAAGAGGTTCTTATGGGCCATTCCAAAGATGGACTACAAGAAAGAATAGCCAGAAAGGTAGATAGACAACCATGCCATGATATGAATGAGCTCTTACATGTGGTTGTACAAGCTGAACAAGGTATTAAGCGCAAGACAGCAACTACCACTCATTTTAGAACCAACAACTCGTGGATTAATGCACCAGCTAAGGCCAATGACAAAGGAAAGACTATAGAAACCGACTCAAGGGCCAAGAACACCGCCTTTGACAATACCAAAACATCAAAACCAGAAACAAGTAAGTCTTTGAACCCCTCTAGATCAAGAGATATAACTTGTTTCAAATGCCAGGGCAGGGGACATTATGCAAAAGATTGTCCAAACCAACGAGTGATGATCATCACGCCTCAAGTGGACTACGAGTCTCAAGATGAGATGGGACACACGGAGGCAACGGATTCGAAAGAAGAAGTAGCCTTTCCAGAAACGGGGGACATGTTGGTGGTATGTAGAGCCTTGAGTGCTCTAAGTGAACCAGAAGTAATGCAAAAAGAAAACATGTTCTTCACTCGTTGTACCGTGCAACACAAGGTCTGCAGTATGATAATTGATGGTGATTCTTGTACTAATGCTGCTAGCAAGACAATGGTTGATAAGCTAGGTCTCAAGACAAGCAAACACCCAAGACCATACCGATTAAGATGGCTGGATTCAAACACTGAAATCAAAATAGCCAAGCAAGTCAAAATTCCCTTTAAAATTGGGAAGTATCAAGATGAAGTCTTATGTGATGTGGTGCCAATGAAAGTAGGTCACCTACTTTTGGGCCGTCCATGGCAGTTTGATAGAAAGTAGGTCACCAACACTCACTCATTCACTTATAACAAGCATAAGTTTCAGCTTGCTCCATTATCACCTCAAGAGGTACATGAGATGCAATCTAATTATGCTGCGGAGTACAAGGCCAGTAAAACTAACCTTTACATCACTCCCAGTACCGTTTTTAAACCTAGAGATAAAAAGCAAACAGTGCTACTAATGGTGTTTAAAGATGTGATGCTCACAGGTTCCAAAGAGATAGTACTTGCACCCAAAATCTCCTCTTTGTTAAACAGGTTTCAGGACGTTTTTCCTGAGGAAATACCAGCTGGATTACCACCCATTAGAGGCATAGAGCATCAAATTGATCTTATTCCTGGAGTTGCATTGCCTAATAGACCAGCTTACCGAATGAATCCAATGGAAACGAAGGAGTTGGAAAAACAGATTCAAGACTTAATGGCTAAAGGATACATTAGAGAAAGCTTGAGTCCATTTACTGTACCCGTCCTATTAGTCCCCAAGAAAGATGGAACATGGAGGATGTGTGTCGACTGTAGAGCCATCAACAACATCACCATCAAATATAGACATCCCATTCCACGATTGGATGATATGTTAGATGAACTATATGGAGCAACAATATTCAGCAAGGTGGATTTAAGAAGTGGTTACCATCAGGTCCGAATGAAAGAAGGAGATGAATGGAAGACCGCCTTCAAGACCAAGCAAGGGCTCTATGAGTGGCTAGTCATGCCATTCGGCTTAACCAATGCACCAAGCACATTCATGCGGTTAATGAATGAGGTGCTAAGACCCTACATCCGTAAGTTTGTTGTTGTTTACTTTGATGATATTCTAATATACAGCAAGTCTTTGGATGATCATGTGAAGCACCTTGAGTCAGTACTTGAGACACTTCGGAAAGAAGGTCTTTATGGAAACCTTAAGAAGTGCACATTCTGCACTAATGGTCTAGTTTTCCTAGGTTTTATTGTAAGTTCTCAGGGTTTACATGTTGATCAAGAGAAAATCAAAGCCATACAAGAATGGCCAACACCTACATCAATTGGACAAGACAGAAGCTTCCACGGATTAGCTAGCTTCTATAGGCGATTCGTCAAGAACTTTAGCACCATAGCTGCACCTCTAACTGCTGTGATCAAGAAGGATGTGACATTCAAATGGGGAACAGCTCAAGAAACCGCATTTCAACAACTCAAAGATCGCTTGACTCATGCACTGGTTTTGGTACTTCCAAACTTTGATAAAACTTTTGAAATAGAATGTGATGCTTCTGGTTGTTGTATAGGTGATGTTCTAACTCAAGGAGGTCGACCAGTAGCTTACTTTAGTGAAAAGCTAAGCGGAGCCACATTAAACTACCTAACATATGACAAAGAACTTTATGCTTTGGTGAGATCGTTGGAGACATGGCAACACTACCTGCTGTCAAAGGAGTTTGTTATTCACACTGACCATGAGACATTAAAGCATCTAAGAGGCCAAACAACACTTAAGAGGAGGCATGCTAAATGGTTGGAGTTTGTGGAAACATTTCCTTACATCATCAAGTACAAAAAAGGAAAAGACAACATAGTAGCCGATGCTCTATCAAGAACACATATGCTGATAACCACAATGGAAGCTAAAGTATTAGGATTTGAGCATATGAAGGATTCGTATGAGGAGGATCCAGATTTCGGCCATATTTACCAAGAATGTCTCAATTCGCTAAAAGGTCATTTCTATACTCATAATGGTTATCTTTTTAGAGAGAAAAGGCTTTGTATTCCACAGGGATCAATGAGAGAGCTTTTGATAAGTGAGGCACACGGTGGAGGACTCATGGGCCACTTTGGAGTTGATAAAACTCTTATCGTTTTTGTGGAGCACTTCTTTTGGTCTCACTTGAAGAAGGAAGTTAAACAGTTATGTTCTAAATGCATTACTTGCCATAAAGCCAAATCCAGGTCACATCCATACGGGTTATATATGCCTTTACCTATTCCTACTATGCTGTGGGTAGATATATCAATTGATTTTGTTCTTGGCTTACTCAAAATCCGAGGAAAGGATTCTATCTTTGTTGTAGTGGACAGATTTTCAAAAATGGCACATTTCATCCCATGTGCAAAGACTAATGACGCCACTCAAACTGCTGATCTATTCTACAAGGAAGTCGTACGACTACATGGAATCCCAAGGACAATTGTTTCGGATAGAGAAACCAAGTTCTTGAGCCACTTTTGGAGAGTTCTTTGGAGAAAACTCGGAACTAAGCTGCTCTTTTCTACCACTTGTCATCCACAAACTGATGGACAAACCGAGGTTGTAAACAGATCCTTATCCACTCTTTTAAGAGCCATGGTTGGTAAGAATTCGAGGAATTGGTTAGATTGCATTCCATTTGTTGAATTCGCTTATAATTATGCTAACCACTCAACCACTAAGCTTTCACCTTTTGAGATTGTGTATGGTTTTAAGCCTGAGACGCCTTTAGACCTTGCACCACTGCCCCTAATAAACATGTTTTCACGGTGTTTTCTCAAATACCAAACTGTCTATCTAATCAATTGTAGTACAGTATGGTGTCAATCCATTGGGAGAGTAACTAGCAATCAAGATGTAATCTACTTATCCTAATCTAAGCCAGATTCGATTTACTGAGTGGTGATATATTCTAGGTGAAAACGAAATACTTAAAACAGAGTGCTAAAAACGAGACATGAAAATAGAATGTAAAAACAGAGCATTAAAAATAAAGCAATAGTAAAACAGAATGAAGTACAACACAGAATCTCAACCTAAAAGCAGAGTATTAAAATAACGAAAATTCAATAGAGGAAAAACGGCTTCTCGAGGTTAGGGATCAATGAGTAGGGTATTCCTAGGGGTTCCAGACTTATTTAACAACCTATTTAGATTACCTCTAAGCAAGGAATCACAAAGTAATCACATTCGCTCTCGCGCAATGGGACCTCTCCTAAAAGACAACTTGACTTGACTCTCGCCCAACGATTGGAAATTCAAGAGGCCTTAAGTATGGACCTTACAGAGCCTAATAACACCAAGAGATCGAATTTCAATTGATCAGAAAGAAACAAGCATTAAGAACACTTAAATTAAAGAGATCTAAGACCTTAACTAAACATAAACAAATCTAGAAATCCCTAAGTTTTCCCCTAATCTCACCCTTTCCTCAAGAACCCTAGACTAACTTACTCAGAATTCATGAAGTAAAACATAGACTTAAATTCGAAAATCAATTGCATAAACTTAGGACTAAAAAAAATCGTAAATGCCTTTGTAAAGATAAGACTCGAAATTTGCTAGAAAAGATTGTATATTAAAATTTGAAATTCTAGTACAATTTATAGATCAAAAGATCTTAAAGAAAAGGAAAAAATACTTAAAGAGAAAAAGGGAAAATTCCCTAGAAAGAAAAATGGGAAATTCCTTTAAAAAGTAAAAAGGAAATTTCCTTAAGAAAGAAAATAGAAAAAGCCTAAAAAGATAGTTGGGCTGGCACAAATGGGTCTTGATGGGCTTTTTTCGCAGAGAAGCCCAAGAAGTTAATTTTCGTCCAAAGTCTTAGTTCTGCTCCGCAAATTCACTCGACCAAGTGATGGTCGAGTGTCATGCTCGAGTGTCAGAGACTCGAGTGCCAAATCTTCTAGTTCTCATCCTGAACTTCAACCTTAGGACAGACGATTCCTCATTGGTCTTCTTGTAATCCGGAATACTCCGTGATAAGCTCCAAAAAGTACCTAAAAACCCCTTTTATGCAATGTATGCAATGCCCAACACTAATCATGCAAATTATGCTAAAAAGAACCTAAAACAATGATAACAATGCAAGTATGAATGCAACATGCTAAATAATGGTCCTAAAATGTGGTAAAATGCAGACACATCAACCATGTAAAGCTTAACTTTCTGCCCATTTTCTGGAAGTTCCTCTCCTTTCTTGCTAAACATGGTGATGGATCCACAAGGCATAACTCTTTTAATGTCGAAAGGTCCTGACCAATCTGATTTGGGCTTCGTTGGAAAGAGAAGCTGCTTCACTTTGGCAAATGGTTTGGGATATTTGCTACTCTTCACCTTGTACTCCATTACTCCATCCACAAAACCAATTGGTCTCAAAAGTATATCAGGCCCAAGATCCAATTCTAGTAAATTGTATGATTCCTTAGAAGGCATATTCGTGATCTCATTGCAAGCAAACAAAGACTGAAGGCTTTTCCCATCAACAACCTCTTCAAACATTGGAATTTTTCTGCAGTAGTCGCTAGCCTTACCACTCTTAGCCAATATAAGTCGAGGAAGCTTAGGAGGTTTAATGCCCAACTTATCCAATCCCTCAATTGAGAAGCTTTGTCCTCCAATAGTAGGCTTCCTAGCTGCATCATTAATGTTAAACTTCATATTGAGATCCTTACCAAAGTTTAGCTCAATTGTTCCATTCCTCACATCAATTACAGCTCCAACAGAGGCTAAAAATGGTTTACCAAGGAGTAGTGGATCTTGTGGTTCCTCATCCATATCAATCACCACAAAGTCTATAGGAACCTCAACACTACCAACCATTATAGGTATATCTTCTAGTAAACCATATGGCAAACGGACAGAACTATCAGCTAGAATCAAAGAGAGCTTACAAGACTTGTAGTTGTTGAACCCCAACCTCTTAGCAACAGATAGTGGCATTAGGCTAATTGAAGCTCCAAGATCACATAAACATTTGCTGAAAGTAAAATGACCCAATGAGCATGGTAAAGTGAATGTCCCAAGATCATCTAGCTTGTCTTGAACTATTATCCTCTCTAAGATGTCACTGCACTCATGAGTCTCTACTTCCATACCCTCTAACTCATTTGTTCTTTCCTTCACAGCATCTTTCAAAAAATTTTGATAAGGAGGCATTAGCATGAAAGCATCAAGTATAGGTATCTTTACCTCAGCATCTTTTATTTGCTTGTCAAAAAGAGCCTTGTACTTCATCATTACGTCCTTTTTTTAACCTTTGTGGGAAGGGTAGTTGAGGTTTAAAAGGAGGAAGGGTAAAAGACTTGTGGATATCGTGCAAAATATCATGTTTTGGAGGTTGGTAAGGAGACACTCGACCTAGCCTTGCTCGAGTGTCCTGCTCGAGTGTCTCATTGTGTGGTTCTGAACATAATGCTCGATCAGTTCCAGCTCGAGCGTCCTGCTCGAGTGTTCTTTTCTGAGGCTTTTTCTCGATATTTTCAGCCTTTTTCTGACTAAGGCTGTCCTCCCCAACTTGAATGTCACCGTCCTCAGTGAATTTATCATGTCGTACTTGTGGAGAGATCTCCTTTCTGCTCCTCAATGTAACGGATTGGGCAGTGTATTCCTTGGAGTTTTCAATGACTTTTCCTGGTAGTTGCCCAATAGTCTTAACTGCAGAGGAGGAAGCTTGCTTGTTCTCTAAATTCTTGAGGCGAGCATTAAGAGTCTCAAACTTGCAATTGAGGTCATTATGGGAAGCATCTATCTTAGTGTGTACCTCAGCAAATTTCCTGGTTATTTCAGAGGCGGTAGCTGTCTGACCTTTGAGGATTTGCTGCAAGATCATTACCTCAGGGGTTTGTTGGGGTTGGTTAGTGTTGTGGTATTCATAATCATGTGGTACAGTAGGTGGGCGGTGATGAGTTTGCTGGTATTGATGTTTTGGGACAAAGAGTTTGGATTGAGGCTGGTGGTGCGGTTTTGGTTGATACACCTGATCTTGGGGATTAGCCACATTGGTGTTCCTGTATGAGAGATTTGGGTTGGGTTTGTAGCTGTTGTAAGGCCCATAACGGTTACCCTGATTCTGCACAAAACTGACCTCCTCTACCTCATCTTCATCCTCTATAACCTGTTCGGACTTACTTACGTGATGTACCTGCTTTTGATGAACTGAGAGCAACTTATCCAGCTTTTCTCTTATGGCTTTGAGTTCCTTCCTACTAACCATGTCAGGATCAGCTGTACCTCTAGGAGTTCGATCATAGTCTTCACTGTATTGGCCATCTGCTTGTGCTAAATTCTCAACTAATTCCCATCCATCATCTACATTCTTGTTCAGAAAGTTCCCATTGCTTGCTGTGTCTAGCAACATTCAGATCTTGGGAATAACGCCTCTGTAGAGAGTGCTGAGAAGTGACTCAGTGGTGAACCCATGATGAGGACATTGTGATTGGTACATCTTGAATCGTTCCCAAGCCTCAGAGAATGTTTCAGAATGGTTTTGCTTGAAACCAGAGATAGAATTGCGAAGTTTTGCAGTTCTGGAGTTGGAGAAGAATTTGCCTAGAAACGCTTGTTTGCAGGCATCCCAAGATGTAATAGACCCCTGTGGCAAGTGTTTTTCCCATAGGTGTGCTTTGTCTCCAAGAGAGAAAGGAAACAACCTCAGTTTCAGAGCATCCTCACTAACCCCATTTATCTTTGTCAAACTGGTTAGTCTTTCAAACTCATCAAGATGATCCAGCGGATCCTCAGAAGGCAAACCATGAAACTTACTGTTCGGTACCATGGAGATCATACCACTCTTAATCTCAAAGTTGTTGTTGGCGATGGCTGGTGGAGCTATTCCATGGCGTTGAGTGTGAATAATGGGAGCATCACCGGCACCAATGTGTCTAACTCTCCTAGGACGGTTTCCTAGTTCAGTAGCTTGTACTTGTTCTTCCATGTTCACCTGATCCGTGTATTCTTCGTTCAATCTGTTCCGTTGTTCTCGCAAGTATTCGCGAGGTAAACTGTCTATTCTGTCAGAGTATGAGATTAGATCTTCACTACAACGGGACCTGGTATTCATGCAAGTTGTTTTTGTTGTCGGAAATTACACTCGAGCAGGTGGTGCTCGAGTGTGCTGATCAAGTGTTTCTGGGGTCTGCTCGAGCTTTCTGAAAACAGAAGAAGGATCAAGGAGCTCGAGCTGAGTTAGTCGATTTTGCTGATCGAGTGTACCTGAAAGCAGACAAAAACCAGAAACGAGATTAGAATAGTGTAGTAAAACTTAGTCTCAGGAAAGTGATTTTCCTAATTGTAGCTAACTAGAACCCAGTTGGCAATGGCGCCAGTTCGATAAACACGTTTTACGGTGTTTTCTCAAATATCAAATTGTCTATCTAATCAATTGTAGTACAGTATGGTGTCAATCCACTGGGAGAGTAACTAGCAATCAAGATGTAATCTACTTATCCTAATCTAAGCCAGATTCGATTTAGTGAGTGGTGATCTATTCTAGGTGAAAACAAAATACTTAAAACAGAGTGCTAAAAACGAGACATGAAAATAGAATGTAAAAACAGAGCATTAAAAATAAAGCAATAGTAAAACATAATGAAGTGCAACACAGAATCTCAACCTAAAAGCAGAGTATTAAAATCACGAAAAGGAAAAACGGGTTCTCGAGGTTAGGGATCAATGAGTAGGGTATTCCTAGGGGTTCCAGACTTATTTATCAACCTATTTAGATGACCTCTAAGCAAGGAATCACGAAGTAATCACATTCGCTCTCGCGCAATGGGACCTCTCCTAAAAGACAACCTGACTTGACTCTCACCCAACGATTGGAAATTCAAGAGGCCTTAAGTATGGACCTTAAAGAGCCTAATAACACCCTAGACAATCAATATCTTGAGCTAGGAAGATTCTATCTTAACTTAAGCATGTTCAAGTGATTCCCCAAACGCCTCTCAGGGGGGATTCACCAAGAGATCGAATTTCAATTGATCAGAAAGAAACAAGCATTAGGAACACTTAAATTAAAGAGATCTAAGACCTTAATTAAACATAAAAATATCTGGAAATCCCTAAGTTTTCCCCTAATCTCACCCTTTCCTCAAGAACCCTAGACTAACTTACTCAGAATTCATGAAGTAAAACATAAACTTAAAATCGAAAATCAATTGCATAAACTTAAGACTAAAAATCGTAAATTGCTTTGTAAAGATAAGACTCGAAATTTGCTACAAAAGATTGTATATTAAAACTTGAAATTCTAGTACATTTTATAGATCAAAAGATCTTAAAGAAAAAGGAAAAATACTTAAAGAGAAAAAGGGAAAATTCCCTAGAAAGAAAAAATGGGAAATTCCCTTAAAAAGTAAAAAGGAAATTTTCTTAAGAAAGAAAATAGAAAAAGCCTAAAATAGTTGTTAGGCTTGCACAAATGGGTCTTGATGGGCCTTTTTCGCAGAGAAGCCTAAGAAGTCAATCTTCGTCCAAAGTCTTAGTTCTGGTCCGCAAATTCACTCGACTAGCTATGATATGCTATCCGCAGTGAATTGATAGCTAGTCAAGTGAATTTGCGGACCAGAACTTAGACTTTGGACGAAGATTAACTTCTTGGGCTTCTCTGCGAAAAAGGCCCATCAAGACCCAGTTATGCCAGCCCAACTATCTTTTTAGGCTTTTTCTATTTTCTTTTTTAAGGAAATTTTCTTTTTACTTTTTAAAGGAATTTCCCATTTTTCTTTCTAGGGAATTTTCCCTTTTTCTCTTTAAGTATTTTTCCTTTTTCTTTAAGATCTTTTGATCTATAAAATGTACTAGAATTTCAAGTTTTAATATACAATCTTTTCTAGCAAATTTCAAGTCTTATCTTTACAAAGCAGTTTACGATTTTTAGTATTAAGTTTATGCAATTGATTTTCGATTTTAAGTCTATGTTTTACTTCATGAATTCTGAGTAAGTTAATCTAGGGTTCTTGAGGAAAGGGTGAGATTAGGGGAAAACTTATGGATTTCCAGATTTGTTTATGTTTAATTAAGGTCTTAGATCTCTTTAATTTATGTGTTCTTAATCCTTATTTCTTTCTGATCAATTGAAATTCGATCTCTTGGTGAATTCCCCCCGAGAGGCGTTTGGGGAATCACTTGAACATGCTTAAGTTAAGATAGCATCTTCCTAGCTCAAGAAATTGATTGTCTAGGGTGTTATTAGGCTCTGTAAGGTCCATACTTAAGGCCTCTTGAATTTCCAATCGTTGGGCGAGAGTCAAGTCAGGTTGTCTTTTAGGAGAGATCCCATTGCGCGAGAGCGAATGTGATTACTTTGTGATTCCTTGCTTAGAGGTCATCTAAATAGGTTGATAAATAAGTCTGGAACCCCTAGGAATACCCTAATCATTGATCCCTAACCTCGAGAACCCGTTTTTCCTCTATTGAATTTTCATGATTTTAATACTCTACTTTTAGGTTGAGATTTCGTGTTGCACTTCATTATTAGTTTTACTATCGCTTTATTTTTAATGCTCTGTTTCTACATTCTAATTTCATGTTTCGTTTTTAGCATTCTGTTTTAAGATTTCGTTGTCACCTAGGATAGATTACCACTCACTAAACCGAATCTGGCTTAGATTAGGATAAGTAGATTACATCTTGATTGCTAGTTACTCTCCCAGTGGATTGACACCATACTGTACTGCAATTGATTAGATAGACAGTTTCGTATTTGAGAAAACACCGTGAAAACGTCTTTATCAAATTGGCGCCGTTGCCAACTGGGAACTAGTTAGCTACAATTAGGAAAATCACTTTCCTGAGACTAAGTTTTACTATACTATTCTAATCTCGTTTCTGGTTTCTATTTGCTTTCAGGTACACTCGATCAAGAAGCTCGACCAACACAGCCTGAGCTCGTTGATCTTTCTTCTGTTTCTAGAGAGCTCGAGCAGACCCCAGAAACACTCTATCACTACACTCGAGCACAACCTGCTCGAGTGTTATTTCTAACAACACAAATCACTTGCATGAATACCAGATCCCGTGGTAGTGAAGACCTCATCCCATACTCTGACAAAATAGACCGTTTGCCTCGTGAATACTTGCGAGAACAACGGAACATATTGAACGAAGAACACACGGATCAGGTGAACATGGAAGAACAAGTACAAGCTACTGAACTAGGAACTCGTCCTAGGAGAGTTAGACACATTGGCGCCGGTAATGCTCCCAGTATCCACACTCAACGCCATGGAATTGTCCCACCAGCCATCGCCAACAATAACTTTGAAATTAAGAGTGGTATGATCTCCATGGTTCAGAACAGTAAATTTCATGGTTTACCTTCTGAGGACCCACTAGATCATCTTGATGAATTTGAAAGACTAACCAGTCTGACAAAAATAAATGGGGTTAGTGAGGATGCTCTGAAATTGCGATTGTTTCCTTTCTCTCTTGGAGACAAAGCACATCTATGGAAAAAACACTTGCCACAAGGGTCTATTACATCTTGGGATGCCTGCAAACAAGTGTTTCTAGGCAAATTCTTTTCCAACTCCAGAACTGCGAAACTTCGCAATTCCATCTCTGGTTTCAAGCAAAACCATTCCGAAACATTCTCTGAGGCTTGGGAACGATTCAAGATGTACCAATCACAATGTACTCATCATGGTTTCACTACTGAGTCTCTTCTCAGTACTCTCTACAGAGGCGTTATTCCCAAGATACGTATGTTGCTAGACACAGCCAGCAATGGGAATTTTCTGAATAAGGATGTCGATGATGGATGGGAATTAGTGGAGAATTTAGCTCAAGCAGATGGCCAATACAGTGAAGACTATGATCGAACTCCTAGAGGCGCAACAGATTCAGATATGGTTAGTAGAATGGAGCTTAAAGCCATACAAGACAAATTGGTCAAGCTACTTTCAGCTCACCATAAGCAATTACACCATGTCGGTAAATCAGAACGGGTTGAAGAAGACGATGATGAAGTTCAAGAGGTCAATTTCGTACAGAATCAAAGCAACAACTACAGACCATTCAACAGCTACAAACCCAACCCCAACCTTTCCTACAGAAACACAAATGTAGCAAATCCAAACGACCAGGTGTACCCACCCAAACCGCACCCGCAACCACAACCCAAACCATTTATACCCAAACAACAGTACCAGAAACACACCACCAACCACCTCCTGGATACAACACGCAACCACCACAACAAACAACTGAAGTGATGGACATCTTGTAGCAGATACTAAAGGGACAGACAACCAGCGCTTCCGAATTAACAAGGAAATTTGCTGAGGTACACGCTAAGATCGATTCTTCACATAATGAACTCAACTGCAAGTTTGAGACTCTTAATGCCCGTCTCAAATATGTGGAGAATCAACAAGGACCTTCATCAACTATAAAACAAACCGGACAGCTACCTAGAAAAGTTGTTCAAAACCCTAAGGAGTATCACGCCAACGCCATTACACTCCGTAGTGGCCGTGAATTGCTAATTCGTGCTGAGCCGACGGAGAACACTGAGGACAGTGTCCTTCAGAAAGGGGAGGATGATTTGGTCGAAGAACAGACAGAAATCAGCACAGAAGAGCCGAAATCTATGACACTCGACCAACACACTCGAGCACCACCTGCTTGAGTGTCAGAAGCACAACCCAAAAACACAACTGACATACAAAAAGACCCAAAACCGTTTGCTCCACCTCCTTTCAAACCACAGCTTCCTTTTCCACAGAGATTCAAAAAGGATGTTGCAGACAAGTACAAAGCTCTCTTTGAAAAGCAGATGAGGGACGTTGAAGTAAAAATACCAATTCTGGACGCCTTTATGCTAATGCCCCCTTATTAAAAGTTTTTGAAGGATGCAGTCAAAGACAGAACACAAGAAGTCGAAAGGATGGTTGTGCTAACACATGAGGTCAGTGCTATTACACAAAGAAAAGTTGTGCCTAAGAAGCTTGATGATCCAGGAACGTTCACAATTCCATGCTCGCTTGGACCTCTCACATTCAGGAGTTGCTTGTGTGATTTAGGGGCATCGATCAGCCTAATGCCTTTAACAGTCGCCAAAAGATTAGGGTTCGACAAATACAAGTCTTGTAAGATATCCTTGGTACTAGCTGACAGATCGGTTAGGATTCCACATGGAATTCTAGAAGACTTACCAGTTCGGGTTGGAGGAGTAGAAATCCCCACGGATTTCGTTGTTCTAGATATGGGAGAAGAACCAAAGGACCCCTTGCTGTTTGGTAGGCCCTTCTTAGCCACTGCAGGAGCTGTGATCAATGTGCCAAAAGGAGAAATCGAACTCAACCTTGGGAAAGATTTCAAGATGACTTTCAGCATCAGCGACATAATGAGAAAACCGACCATTGAGGGTCAGCTGTTCGTGGTACAAGAAATAGATGATCTTCAAAGGATCTGTTTGGGGAATGGATAGAGAAAGATCACCTCGGTACTGCTTTGATAAAAGACGGTTGTGATGGATACATATACGAAGAAACTGAGATCTACAAAGGCTTGTTGGACTCTTGCAAATCACTGCAAAGTGAAAAACAGTTCGAAACCTTACATTCGACCTCAATACTCGAGAAAGCAGAGCTCGAGCATCCCGATTTAGCCTCTGGAAATCAACGCTCGACCACAACACTCGACCACACGAAGGTCGAGTATCAGATCGATGACGACTGGTCGGAGCTCAAATCACCAAAAGTGGAACTTAAACCACTTCCCTCCGGGCTAAGGTACGCATTTCTCGGATCTAACTCTACTTATCCAGTAATAGTAAATAATGCATTGAGTGATGATGAGTTAGACATGTTGCTTTCTGAATTAAGACGGTCTAGAAAAGCCTTAGGATATTCACTGTCTGACAATAGAGGGATCTCTCCCGACTTGTGCACACATAGAATTCACCTGGAAAATGAATCTTATTCTAGCAGGGAACCTCAAAGGAGATTGAATCCGAATTTAAAGGAGGTCGTTAAAAAGGAAATTTTAAAACTGTTAGATGCTGATATAATTTACCCTATTTCTAATAGTAAATGGGTATCTCCTGTGCATTGTGTGCCTAAAAAGGGAGGGGTCACTGTCATTAGAAATGAGAATGATGATTTGATTCCAACTAGAACTGTTACAGGACATAGGATGTGCATTGATTTTAGGAAATTGAATTCTGCATCTAGAAAAGATCATTATCCTTTGCCATTCATCGACCAAATTCTAGAAAGGTTGGCTAATCATTCATATTACTGTTTCCTTGATGGATATAGTGGATTTTTCCAAATCCCTATACATCTAAATGATCAGGAAAAAAACAACCTTTACTTGCCCTTATGGTACATTTGCATATAGGAGAATGCCATTTGGTCTTTGTAATGCACCATCTACTTTTCAACGTTGCATGACTTCTATATTTTCGGATCTGATTGAGGAGATGGTCGAAGTGTTCATGGACGATTTTTCCGTCTATGGTTCTTCGTTCTCCTCTTGTTTGTCGAACTTGTGCAGGGTTTTATCCAGGTGCGTTGAGACGGATTTAGTGCTTAATTGGGAGAAATGCCACTTCATGGTGAGAGAAGGCATCGTTCTAGGTCATAAGATTTCAGAGAAGGGCATTGAAGTCGACAAAGCTAAAATAGAAGTGATGGTCCAGCTGCAGCCGCCCAAAACCGTCAAGGACATTAGGAGTTTCTTGGGACATGCAGGATTCTATAGGCGATTCATCAAAGATTTTTCAAAAACTGCTAAGCGTAGACTGCTTAGGTGGATTTTGTTGCTGCAAGAATTCGACATGGAGATAGTCGATAAACCAGGGATTGAAAACGGTGTTGCTGATCACTTATCGAGGATACAGGTTGAAGAAACCCTTCTAATGAATGATTCTATGCCTGAAGAGCAACTATTGAGTTTTTCCACCGAACACTCAACCATCACACTCGAGCACCACCTGCTCGAGTGTCGGGCCCACAGACAAAGAGGACATTTTTTTATCAGATCGAAGTTTGTGGGAACCTGCTTACCATGGTATACCGACTTGGTAAACTATTTGGTCGGAGGAGAACTGCCTAAAACCCTGAATTACCATCAAAGGAAGAAATTCTTCAGGGATGTAAGGCATTATTTTTGGGATGAACCTTATCTCTACAAGCAAGGATCTGATGGACTGTTCAGAAGATGTGTATCAGAGGAGGAAGTCAATGGAATACTAGAACACTGTCATGGATCTACTTATGGAGGACACTTTGCTGCATTCAAAACAGCACAGAAAATCCTTCAATCCGGGTTATGGTGGCCATCAATTTTCAAAGACTGCCAAGAGTTCGTATCCAGATGTGATTGCTGTCAAAGAATGGGTAGTATAAGCAAGAGGAATGAGATGCCGCAGAGTCCGATCTTGGAAATAGAAGTGTTTGATTGTTGGGGAATCGATTTCA
Organism: Lepidium sativum; assembly: GCA_023374145.1. NCBI lineage: Eukaryota > Viridiplantae > Streptophyta > Magnoliopsida > Brassicales > Brassicaceae > Lepidium > Lepidium sativum. The sequence continues at coordinate 18,741 of JAKUCM010000259.1, read as the reverse complement.
TGGGACCATTTAAGACTCCTTCTTTAGGGAACAACTACATTCTGGTTGTTGTGGATTATGTCTCTAAATGGGTAGAAGCTATTGCAGCTCCTACAAACGATGCGAAAGTGGTACTTAAGCTTTTCAAACACATTATATTTCCCAGATTTGGTGTACCAAGAGTTGTGATCAGCGATGGAGGTCCCACTTTGTCAACAAGGTTTTCGAGAATTTGCTTAGGAAACATGGGGTTAAACACAAAGTGGCAACTCCTTATCATCCTCAAACCAGCAGACAAGTTGAAGTCTTTAATAGACAGATCAAGTCGATTTTGATGAAGATAGTTGGGCTGTCAAAATGTGATTGGGCCGCCAAATTAGATGATACTCTTTGGGCCTATATGACTGCTTTCAAAACACCTATTGGCCGCACACCTTTTCAATTGCTTTATGGAAAATCCTGCCATTTGCCGGTAGAGCTAGAGTACAAATCAATTTGAGCAACCAAACTCTTAAATTTGGATATCAAGACAGCACAAGAAAAGAGGCAGATGGATCTACATGAGCTTGAAGAAATCAGACTTGAAGCGTATGATAGCTCAAAAGCATACAAAGATCGCACAAACGCAGCTCACGACAAAAAGATCCAGCGGAAAACAATCAAAGTTGGTGATCAAGTACTTCTCTTTAACTCAAGACTCAAGCTATTTCCCGGAAAATTGCGATCGAAGTGGTCTGATCCGTTCAAAGTACTGCAAGTTTTACCCTATGGAGCAGTCACTTTAGCCAATGGCAATGGAGAAGGATTCACTGTGAACGGTCATAGAGTGAAGCCTTATTTGGCCAACAACACAATTCCCGAGGGAACTTCGGTTCTGCTCGACGAACCGCCTCCTCTCCAATAAGTAGGAGAAAGTCGAGCTTGAGACTATAAACAAGCGCAGTTGGGAGGCAATCCCAAATGTATCATCTGTATATACATTCAATTTTTTCCACTCGAGCATCAGCCATCATTTGGCAGACTGACACTCAATCAAACCTGCTTGAGTGTCAGGCTCGAGTGTCCCGCCTTCATGCCTATTCACATGCCTCCAAAGCCTATAACTGCCAAAAGCTGAGAAAGGGGAGACATTTACTCCGAAAAATGGGTTAAATCTTGCTTTAATGAAATATCTTTTCCATTTAATTAAAAAGATTTGATTTAATCCAAGTTCGAATTTTGAATTTGAAAAGACTCCCCCTTTGTTTTCCTCCTCTATAAAAGGAGGAGGGGCCTCTCTCCTTTCATTCACACGAAATACACTCTCTCTCTAACATTTCTCTCTAGTTTTTCTCTCTTTTACAGAAGCAAATCGTCTCTCTTTCTGTTCATCCACTACACTCGATCACCTCAACTCGAGTGTCCAGTTCGAGCGTCAGAACACTTACTCTTTTTCCGATCAACTTTCACCATGACTGACGACAAATCCAGCAAAGCTAACCTCCTCCGCCTTAGAGCCAAGAATAATGCTCGGTCAAGAAGCAATCCTGCCCAAGGAGAGTCTTCTAGGGCCGCAAACAAACCTGGCAGAAAGGAGAAGAGAAGGCTGGAGGTGCAATCTGAAAATGAGTCGGAAGAAAGAAGAGAATACATGGATGAGGACGAGATGGACCCAGACCTTGTTGCTGAAACACTTCGTGAAGATGGGTATGGCGAAAGAGAGGTGGAAGAGGCAAGGGAGATAATCCTTGCCGGAAAAAGAGAAAAAGAGATGAAGGAAAGGCACAACTCGGCAAGAGCACTAAACGATCTGCGGAGGATGGATTTCTTAGGGACCCGCTATCCATGCAAGGAGGCGCTGACCGCAATGGGGATAACCAGAGATGTAGATCTCATGTTACAAAATTGTGGGCTGTCCACATTTGTGCAGTATCCGCAGCGAGCATACAAGGAGGAGACTCTCCAGTTTTTGGCGACAGTTCAGATCATTCTATACGATGCAGAAAACGAGAGTCTCCAAGAAAGGCAAGGTGGCGGTTACATCTTCTTTGCAATTAGAGGAAGGGACTATCGAAATGACTTTCAGAGCACTTAGGGACCTCTTCGAGTTCCCAAAAGCCGAGTCCGAAAATTATGGACCAGATTTCGAAAGAACAGAGTTGGATGATATGTGGCGGTCGATTGCATCAACAAGGAGCAGATTCTCGTCCTCCCGATCTAAGGCATCACTGATCTGAAACCCGGCCTTGAGGTATTTTCGAACAATCCTTGCAAATACATTTTTCTCACGTTTTACTACTGGAACGATCAATCTAGGAGAAATGGAGATGCTGGTGACTGCTCTCAAAGACATTGTTGGTACAAAGAGTGACGGATCCCCGATTATCGGAGATCGAAACCATCCAATTTGCTAACCAATTGGTCACATACCGTGATTGGGCAAGGGATAATAAAACTGGAGGACGTGATGGAAAGATCACAATTGGCGGACTTGTCACATGCATTCTGGAGAGATGTAATGTGCCAATCGATGAGACAGAATGGGCTGACCCTCGATTCATGAACATCGATCACTTAAGGAGGAGTCAATTCTTGGCTACGACTGAAGTTCTAGGTAAGCTCCTTTACTCTTTCCATCATTTACTTAGACCAAATGCTTTTCTACTCTTGCCAAACAGGGAGTACACGTCGATAAGGATGGGGCAAAACACGGATTTTAATCCGCCTTTAGAAGCCTTGTACGATCCCAATGGCCCTCAGCAGAGTTCATCTCCAACAAACAGCGATGAAGTGGATTATGAGGCGTATTGTTTTGAAGAATACACGATGCCACCACGTCAAGGAGAACCAATTTGAGAAGCACACAAGCACATAAGCTTGTTGCAGAAGATGAACAAATGGTTGATGAAGAAGGTGAAGAAGCTGACTGCAAGCGACGAAGCTAGAAGGCAGGAAAACGATGATCTAAGTAGAAGAGTGGCGGCTCTAGAAAGAAACAGCGGACCACCACCACCGACTATTCGCCCAAGAAGAGCCTCCGTATCCACGGATCGTGAAAGGCAGCACCAACCCGCACCAGCTAGACACTCCTCTGCAAACCCCGCAGCCTTCTCATATAGAAGACCATTTGATGCAGCTGGGGCAAGCTCGAGCCAGCCGCTCGAGCACCAATCGATCGAGCAATCCGAACACTCGACCGAAACGCTCGAGCAAGCTGAGCTCGAGCGTCAGAGGCACAATGACAACTACATGGAACTCATGCAGAATGTGGCAGCCAACTACTGGAACCACTAGAGAGGTACAAAAACCCCTTCCTTTCATTGTAAATACCATTGCATATTTTTCACTTAACTTGCTTTTGCATATTTTTCACTTGACTTGCTGGTCTAGGATCCTCTTTCGGACTTTTATACACACAAGGGACTGTGTGATTTAAGTTTGGGGGAGGGTTCTAGAGGATATTTGACTTTGTTTTCTGTGATTCTTAGTTTTTATTCTTTGCATTTGATCATTTGCATTACATCTAAGGCATAGAAAAACCAAAAAAATTTTCCCTAGCATATTTTAAGATTGCACTACATCTAAGGCATAGAAAACCCATAAAAATTTGAAAAAAAATCAAAAAAGCATAAGTAAAAAACAGAGTGTTCATGTAGCTGCATTGCATTCATATAGGATTGAGTCTAGAGTTTCAGGAACCATCTTGCTAGATAGGTAGACTTGCTAGGTTGATTGGCTAGTAACCATAGTGAACTCTTAGACTTGTGTTTTTTCCCTCTTGAACACTGATTGGTAGATCATTGACCTTTGAAACCGATACTTAGGTTGTGTCTCGAAAAGAACCTGATTTGTTGCCTCATAACCGAATTCTATTTTTTCCAAATTAGGGGCTTGAGATACATTGCATAAGATCCTTCCTTAGGTTCAGCTAGCTAAGTAAAAAGAAAAGCATAAGGTGAATATAGAATCATCCTTCTCAACTCGGCTCAAAATATATGGTCTAAGATGAACGGGGATTGTGCGTAAACCCGTACCTTCTTGTGTTCATCAATAAAACCATTTCGATATCGCCTCAAATGAACCGGGACTGTGCGTAAACCCGTACATTTTCGCGTCTCATTGATAAAACTAATATATTGATGCCTAAGGTGAACCAGGACTGTACGTAAACCCGTACTTTTTCGTGTCTCATTGATAAAGTTGAAGCTAATAAAAACAAGTAGGAGTTGAGAAGTGATCAAAAATGCTTAATCCATAGTGACTAGCTGAGTTTGAGGAAGTTGAATCCCAAGATCTTTGATCAATAGCCCCTCTTGCGGACTGCACTTGAAAGAAATAGGTTTCGAATCTGAGTTTCTTAAGAGTCCAACTAAGTGTTAAGGAATATTCGGTTTTTATGCTAAGCCTTGATGAAAGTAAATTTTGGTTCTTACAAAAGAATGAGGTTTCACTTGTGGATTGCGGTTTTTCAGTTTGGCAAGTCGTTTGTTTAAGTAAGATGTTCCCATTGTCAGCAACTTATCTTCCTTCTTAGTTCGATGCATATTTGCTTGAGGGCAAGCAAAGACTAAGTTTGGGGGAGTTGATGTGTCTGCATTTTACCACATTTTAGGACCATTATTTAGCATGTTTTGCATTCATACTTGCATTGTTATCATTGTTTTAGGTTCTTTTTAGCATAATTTGCATTATTAGTGTTGGGCATTGCATACATTGCATAAAAGGAATTTTTAGGCACTTTTTGGAGCTTATCATGGAGTATTTCGGACTATAAGAAGACTAATGAGGAATCGTCTGGCCTAAAGTTGAAGTTAAGGATGCGAACTAGAAGATTTGGCACTCGAGTCTCTGACACTCGAGCATGACACTCGACCATCACTTGGTCGAGTGAATTTGCGGACCAGAACTAAGACTTTGGACGAAGATTGACTTCTTGGACTTCTCTGCGAAAAAGGCCCATCAAGACCCATTTGTGCAAGCCCAACAACTATTTTAGGCTTTTTCTATTTTCTTTCTTAAGGAAATTTCCTTTTTACTTTTTAAAGGAATTTCCCATTTTTTCTTTCTAGGGAATTTTCCCTTTTTCTCTTTAAGTATTTTTCCTTTTTCTTTAAGATCTTTTGATCTATAAAATGTACTAGAATTTCAAGTTTTAATATACAATCTTTTCTAGCAAATTTCGAGTCTTATCTTTACAAAGCAATTTACGATTTTTAGTCTTAAGTTTATGCAATTGATTTTCGATTTTAAGTCTATGTTTTACTTCATGAATTCTGAGTAAGTTAGTCTAGGGTTCTTGAGGAAAGGGTGAGATTAGGGGGAAACTTAGGAATTTCCAGACTTGTTTATGTTTAATTAAAGTCTTAGATCTATTTAATTTAAGTGTTCTTAATGCTTGTTTCTTTCTGATCAATTGAAATTCGATCTCTTGGTGAATCCCCCCCGAGAGGCGTTTGGGGAATCACTTGAACATGCTTAAGTTAAGATAACATCTTCCTAGCTCAAGAGATTGATTGTCTAGGGTGTTATTCGGCTTTGTAAGGTCCATACTTAAAGCCTCTTGAATTTCCAATCGTTGGGCGAGAGTCAAGTCAGGTTGTCTTTTAGGAGAGGTCCCATTACGCGAGAGCGAATGTGATTACTTTGTGATTCCTTGCTTAGAGGTCATCTAAATAGGTTGATAAATAAGTCTGGAACCCCTAGGAATACCCTAATCATTGATCCTAAACCTCGAGAACCCGTTTTTCCTCTATTGAATTTTCGTGATTTTAATACTCTACTTTTAGGTTGAGATTTCGTGTTGCACTTCATTATTAGTTTTACTATCACTTTATTTTTAATGCTCTGTTTCTACATTCTAATTTCATGTTTCGTTTTTAGCATTCTGTTTTAAGATTTTGTTGTCACCTAGGATAGATTACCACTCACTAAACTGAATCTGGCTTAGATTAGGATAAGTAGATTACATCTTGATTGCTAGTTACTCTCCCAGTGGATTGACACCATACTGTACTGCAATTGATTAGATAGACAGTTTGGTATTTGAGAAAACACCGTGAAAACGTCTTTATCACAAAACCTGTGGATTGGTTGCTCACGAATCAACTTGATGTCAAAAGAATGAACGAGATGTGGTTACTGGTCGGTACCCGCACTTTGAGGTTCTCTTTTTATGAGTTTAAGGAGATCTCAAGGCTGCCATGTCCTCTGGATGAGGAAGGAGAGGATGTAAAGGCATCCCATGAAGAGTTATGGGTTGAGTTAAACACAAATATACTCAAAGGTCCGGACTACTACGAATTCAATAAGGCGTTCCTGAGATGCATGTATGTTTTGTTTTGCTATGACATGTATGCTTTCACCTAATGTAGGTTTTGGTAGGCGATGTAAGTTTTTTATTCACTTTATGTAGGGTTTGCTAGACATTATGTAGGTTTTGCTATGGTATGTTTTTCTGTTTAACGTAGGTTTTACTACAACTTATGTAGGTTTTGGTGTATGTAATGTAGGTTTGTATACTATTATGTATGTTTGTTTTGAATTTTTGTCGTTTATTTTCAGGAACTGGATATTCGAGAAAAGGAGAATGTTAGGTCTATTTTTCGTGTTGCATGTAAGTATATTGGGTCTGCATCGAGGAAGAGGAATCACACTTCAAGGTGCAAAGATTGTTGGATGTGGAGATATTTCAAAGGTATCCTTGGGGTTGGGATACCTTTCAATCATTAATCAGATCCATCAAACGGGCGTCATATTTGGGGCTGATGTATATACTCTACATGGTTGTGTCCATGTGCTGCTTATATGGACATTAGAGTACGTTGAATGCCTTGGGAAGCTTTATGATTCTTAGAGAGATGATGTTGATATACCCTTGCTCTTCTGAGAATCAAGCAGGGCTAAAGGAAGCCTGAATGTCATATTAGAGGATGAGATCCAGAACTCAGAAGACGGAAAAGTATGTTGTTTTGTAGGTTTTGCTAGATTTTTTGTAGGGTTACTTACACGTTTTGTATGTTTAGTTGTTTAATTTGAAATTAAACATTTTTGCAAATTTGTCTTGTTAAGAACATGGTCTACAAGGCGGTGGAAGAAGTTTATCCTTTCTGGGAGGGAGAAGCATTGAGTGACTGTAGACTCCACAATATGATTGTGGATATACATGGAGAGGTCCTCAATGAGAGCTTCTGGGTGACGGATAATTTGAAGAAGAGGAAGTTAGCGATGGTGGCCATTGACGCCCAAAAAAAATCAAGGAAGGTATGTGACGTAGGAGGTATGTGATGTACATTTTGATTCAGCACATGCAGGTTTTGGGTTCTTTTATGTAGGTTTTGAGTTCTTTCATGTTGGTTTTATGTTCTGTTCTATAGGTTATGGGTTCTTTTATGTAGGTTTTGGGATACGTAATGTTGGTTTTCGGTATGACTTGTAGGTTTTGAGTTCTTTTATGTAGGTAAATCTTTTTTCTTCATAGGTTTTGAGTATGATTAGTAGGTTTTGGTTTACGTTATGTAGGTTTTGGGTATGACTTGTAGGTTTTGTTTTACGTTATGTAGGTTTTGCTTGAAGTGATTGCTTGATGTTATGTAGGTTTTGGGTATAACTTGTAGGTTCTGGTTTACGTTATGTAGGTTTTGCTTGATGTTATTGCTTGATGCTATGTATGTTTTGGGTATAACTTGTAGGTTTTGAATTATGTTATGTAGGTTTTGGTTTCATCTTCTTATGAATTTTTCTATCTTTTCATATTGATATTTTTCAATAGTGAGTCATATTTTACAAGGAGTCCACCAATTAGTCTCTATATATGATCCATTTGGTGATTATGAGGCGGGACAACTGAAAAAACTTGTTGAATATGTTACTTCCGATTTGTAAGTCCCCTCATTTACAACACAAATAATTATATGCGATGATAAGTTATGTAACATGTAAGTCTATTTAGGTATGGTGACGGCCCAATGAAAAACACTGATTTCTGCGTTCAGCTGATGACATGCAAAGATGAATAGCCACCAACTGATCGTAGATATGGCTTGTTGACTACACAGATATATAGTTTTTGTTACGTAGGTTTTGGTTCATCACAAGTAGGTTTTCGGTAGGACTTTTAGATTTTGCCAATGACTTGTAGGTTTTGGTATTTGTTATGTAGGTTTTGGCGATTCATTGTAGGTTTTGGTATCTCTTATGTAGGTTTTGGTATCTATTATGTAGGTTTTGATATCAGTTATGTAGGTTTTGGCTTATTAGTTTTCTTCCCATTTCAGCATATGTCTGCTGTGCATATGTTTTGAAGAAGACATTACCAACCTGTTACGCCATTCACAAGTCGCTGGATTGCTTTTACTGATTTGAAGTTCTCAACAATGTGGGAAACACAGTACCAGACTTACTTCCTTCGCACCAAGGGCAATAATTTCTATTTTGGGAGAGGGAACGTAGACCTTTACCAAGGTAATGACGGTATATGTGCCACTAAAAGGAAATGAATAACGGAGGTAGATTGAGTGTACATAGCGCACAACGTTGGGGGAGCTCATTGGGTGGCATTGGAGATTGACTTGATAAGATGCAAGATCAAAGTCTTTGATTCATTCATGTCCGTAATGTTGGACCGTATGGTTTTGGAGCAATGCAAAGCCTTCACAAGGATGATCCCACTTTTGGTCAAACAAATGGCACTTCCGATTCAGAAAGAAAAGCTTACCGGCCAAGCATACAAGATTTCAAGGGTCAAATGAGTTCCTAGCTGAGTTGCAGTGGGGATTGTGGAATTTTTTCACTCAAGTTCATTGAGTGCTTGACCCTAGGTGTCTCATTCAAGGGTTTGACCGGAAAATGATTACATTCCTCCAAATTAAGTATGCAGCAGAAGTCCTTGATGAACATCCCCAGGATTGTGACGTAATCTTGATTGATCCCAATCCTTGAGGAGAGAATGATTACAAGGGTACGTGGATCTTCGACAGTCAATTTTGAGGAGTGAGTTTGGTCACGTACTCTATCATAATATTTATGTATAATTTTGTAACTTCTTTTGACTTGTACATAACAACAAAACATTGTAGGTAGCATAATGATGATTACTTGTCCAAACCAACATAAAAGGATGTAAGTTACAAAACTACATAACACTCCAGAAAACCTACAAAACGAGACGTAAAACTACATAGGAGGTCATAAAATCTACAAAACGGGACGTAAAACCTACATTATACTGAATCAAAACCTACATATCTTGACCAAAACCTACAAAAGATGTCGTCAAACCTACATAACACTTAGTCAACGCCTACATACCAAAATCTACATAATAGGAATCAAAACCTACATAATGTTACCCTAAGCCTACATAACGAGAGTCAAAACCTACATATCACTTAATGAAAACGTGCATAAGCAAATGTAGTTTCAATATTTATCATAGAGAATGAGTAAAACGGTCATGTATGGTTTCGGTGGACAAGTATGCGTACTATGGTTGTGCTGAAAAACTTTGAACAAGTGTACGTCTTCCTTGGTCGTTTTGACTCAACTACCACCTCTAGAACACTTGTTATTCTTGAGTTTTTCGGTCAACCTGCTTGCTTTATAATCGATGGAGGTTTACAAACCTTGTGAGCAACCTCCTTGGGTACAGGTGTAGCAGCTTCTCGAGGCTTAATACACATTGTGTAGGCATCATACAAACTTGTAGTGTGGTAATACTGGTGAGTGAGAGAGACTATTGGAAGACTATCACTTTTGCGGCGGCTAGGCATGAACACAATAAATTATGTCCACGTCATACCTCTTGCACGAACATTTCTCTTTGTCAAATTGATAACATTAGATGAGGTGTGGTTTGTCACATGTGTCTGATATTCATGTATTTGTTGTACCGCGAAAACTTTAGCTTTCTGAACTCTCCCTTAAAAAATCAGTAATTAACCCAACATCCTTAAAACTTAAACCTACATAACATACAAAAACCTACATAACGCGACAAAAACCTACAGGAAGGAACGAAAACCTACAGGAAAGAACAAAAACCTACATTGCATACCAAAACTTACATAACGGCGGTAAAACATACATAGCAGAAGCAAAACCTACATGATGTAGGTAAAACCTACATAAAGGAAGCAAAACCTACATAATGTTCATTAAACTACATAATGGAAGTACACTAAACCTACGTAAGCGGAAGTAAAACCTACATTACATGACCAAGAACTACATAACAAGAAGTAAAATCTACACAACGGAAGCAAAACCTACATACCTTTAGCACTTTCTCTATGGTAACTGTGAGAGATGTTGTCGTTGGTGCCGCTTTTTTCCTCCTATCTGTGAACTAGCTTGTTAACATGGACCTTATTGCATCAATAAGTTGCACAATTGGAAAAGTCATTGCTTCACTCAAGGCATGATTGATTGCTTCGTCTATATTCATTGTTATTGTGTTGAACCTATTACCAGGGAAATGTATATGACTCCATAGCCGAACATCAACTTTAAGTAAATAAGCATGAAGGGGAAGATTGAGTTCTTGAATTAGTGCAAAAAGGTCATTAATATCTTGTAACCTATACGTAGTTGCCACTCTTTTAAATAACTTGAAAGACTCACCCCAATGAACTTTAACAAGATGTTGTTGTGCAAATGTGAGGTACATATACCTATACCAACAAGTGGGTATACTTTCTTTATCGCATTGCTTACTGATTGATGCCTGTCTAAAATTATTGCTAATTCTTCATCATCTGGGATAACACGGTTGAGTTGGCTAAGAAACAATTCCCAAGAATCATCATTCTCGGTGTCAACTACCCCGAACGCAGTTGGAAATATATTTAAATTTTCTTCTTGTATTGTGGTGGTAAGTAGTGTTCCTTTATATTTATCTTGCACAAATGTGCCATCAACAACCATGACTTTCCGCATGAATGGAAATCCATGAATACTCGCATCAAATGCATTGAAGAGAAACTTGAATTTGTTGTCTTGATCAACTTCAAGATTTATCAGTGTGCCAGAATTCGCTCTTCTTATCATGAATAAATATGTAGGTAGTTGTTCATAACTGCTCTTCGAGGACCCTCTAACTAGCAGTCGGGCTTCTATTAGGACCCGATGTTCCTTCCAATATTTCATCTACATCGAAGACAACAAAACTACATTATCGAAACCAAAACCTACAAAATGTAGGCCAAAACCAACATTACTTGAACCAAAAACCTACATGACGTGGACTAAAACCTACATAACTTGAACCAAAACCTACATAACATGGACCAAAACCTACATAATGTGGAGCAAAGCCTACAAAACGTAGGGCAAAACCTACATAACGTGGACAAAAGCCTACAAAACATAGGGTAAAACCTACATAATGTCGACAAAAACCTACCTAACCTGATGTGGACCAAAACCTACATAACTTGAACCAAAGTCTACATAACATGGACCAAAACCTACATAACATGAACCAAAACCTACATAAAAAAAATCAAAGAACCACTAACCTTAACTCCGCAACATTTATTTAGAACTCGGAGACATGAAGGGGCAGAACAGACGGACCTACACCACCAACAAAATCAACATTGAGGCAAGCTAGAACATATGGACTACCTTTTCTTGCATGACATGACTGCTCTATCACATAACAAGTGTGTTTTCCAACGTATTTTTTAATGTAGAAGCGCGAGCTACTATCAGTTGATGCTTCTCTAAGGTACCATTGGCATCCAGGCACCCAACACTTTACGCGCAACAAGAATCGTGATGATGCTATAACATGAAAATCAAAACGACGGTGTACAACAAGAATTGTACCTTGTCTACAACTCCTCTTTTGTCGGATAACATTGCCCAATGACTAAGTCTACATCACTCAATACCCTCAAACTCATCACTAGAAAAGAATCCCCTTTGATTAGAGGAACAGCTAAGGTTCTCTCCACTACGAGCGTACTCTTCATCTCCAGAGATGGCACCGTCAGGATTGTTACAGTAGTCAAACCTGCTTATTACATCTTCATCATCTTCATCCGATTGTAGGTTTTCCTAAAACCTACAAGACTAATATGAAAACCTACTACACTGCTCACCTATCTTCCTCATGCATCCATCTTCCACTAATTAGTTTAACTTGATCCATTTAAAACTTATAACAGCTCGCAAAGAAAAACAATGAAAGATGTGAGGTAGTTAGGTGGTACCATAAAAGTTGATGAATATATAGATTATTAGCGATGGTACCATTAAAGGCATATGTTAGGTGGAATTTTAATAATATAGATAAAATGGCCATTACATAAGATTGTAAAGGATGTTGATGAGCCTCCAGAGACTGAAGAGAGTGATGAGATGAAAGAGTTTTGGGGTCTTCTTGGATGAGGCTAGTAAGGTAATAAATTGCATTCTGTTTATCTAGTAACGTAACAAATCTGGATGAGTTCGATAACTACCCATTGGGAAGGGTGTGTTTCAAAAATCAGATGGAGCATGTAAAGTCAAATAGGCTGTTGACAGTAAATACCCTTGAAGTGTTTTTCCAAATTCTTCAGATATAGTTGTATGTTTTTCTTCCTATTTTTGGAGCAAATTTTTATGGTGCACCTTTGGGAGGTGATATATCTCCACCAATGCTAGATTTTAAAGCGGCTAAATTTCACAAAAATCTCTAGGAGAACATGCTGACGCATGTTCTGATATTATCTTTAGTTTTCTGTTATTTTAGATGATGTTATAATTGAATGGAAATAAAGTTCTGATTTTTGAGCATGTAGGTTCTGACTTAATGAAAACTTGATTGTCTTCTAATTTTGGGAATGTTATAATTCAATTTTGATGGTTTTCGAGGATGTAGGTTCTGATCTTTTAGAATGTAGGTTATGATTTTTTTGAATGTAGGTTATGATTTTTGATGATGTATAACTGAATGTAGGTTCTGATTTTCTGATTTTTCTTACTTTATGGCAAATGTTAGTAAAAAACTTCCATGTGGAGTATGAGATCTTTCTGGTGTGAGATGATGATATTGAAGATGTCAAGGTTGACAACATCATGAATGTTATGTTAGGGAAGCTTGAGAACAATCCTTACAGGATCTGGAAAATAACACATTGGAAGGACAAAGGTTTAGATGAAGAAGACGAGGTGAAGGCGAAGAAGAAGAATAAGAAGAAGAGTCATGTGGAATTACTGGTGGAGGCTGTAAGTTAAAAGAAGAGTAAGGCATCATCACTATCAGTGTCAATGTTTGAGCCCACAACTACTGTTAATGGGATGGAAGCTGATTATTTTATAGCGTTAAATGTACAGCTGGAGAAATTGATGGATAAGATTCATCAATGAGAAGCTAAGATGACAGAAGGTATGATTACCTTGGCTGATCGGATGACATCAGGTATGACTGTCCTAGCTGATCGGATGTCAGCTGTGGAGTCTGCAGTAGAGGAGCTTCAACGGAATGCTAAGGAGAATGTAAAGGAAACTCAGTTTCACTTGATGCATGGGTTAGTATTGATCCACCTAAAAGAAAAATAGTTGTCAACAAAAAGAAAGGCAAAAAATAAGCAGCCTGAGTTTGTTTCATGTTTCATTGCTTTATGTTTCAGACTTTGTTTGTTTCAGAATTTTGAAACTGTTTTGTTTTGTTGTTGTTGGTGTTTGGTGTTGTTAATTGTACACTCCGCAGAATGGTGTTCCTAGTGAAAGTGTGAATGGTAATTTACAATTAAGTGTCATTATGATGGACAACAAAATATGAATCGACTTTGATAAAATTCAGAGAGATAAACAGGATAAAAAAGCACAATGCTTGGTTTGAGAAAAGACTCAACGATTTAAGAAGCTTGGTCCTACACAACTCAGTCCTTTCATGGGTAATAGTAATGACAAACAAATCTTTGACAAAACAAGAAGGCCTCGATATGATCATTTCGAAGTGGTGTGTAAGCAAAAATTGAAGCTTTACTCGATTGGCTGAAACTCGATCTGTAAGTCTTATATTTTAATAATCTATTTTTAAACAATTAAATTGTTTGAATGCTACTTATTCATGTTTATATGGTGTAGAGATTTCAAAAAGAAGAAAAGAGATCCTAAATCGTCTCTTAGTTGGTTTTACATACAGCGGGTTCCTTAACAATGACTACATGATACAGTATCTTAATTTATGAACGTAACTAGCACATTTTAATAATTGATAGTTTTAGTTATTTAACCTTGTGATTATCTATTGCAGTGTTTGAATGCAGGGATTAATCTCTTGAGAGGTAGCTTTGTGGATCTTAATTCCAAAGAGGCACATAACTAGGGGATTGGACCACACACGTGCAGCCATAATGACATAGATGGTGAAGCTTATTAGCAGTTCTCATGACTCATATACTTCATGAATTGGCTCCACTTGAAGATAAGTTCAAGTATCCAGCAACAACGTTTATACATAAGCGACTGCCTGCTTCTAAAGTGCCATAAAAATGAGTTAAGTGGAGACTGTGGTGTGTACTGTCTAAAGTACATAAAGTGTTATACTCTTGGTGTGCCACTCTCCCCAAGGTTGTGTGTTGCTAACATCAACTTGATTAGAGATAAGTTATGTGCAAAGATATTTGATGAGACTAGTATTAGGGAAACCGAGTAAAACAGGTATAAAGGTTTAGACCTTTACGATCAAAAAAAATGTTAAGGTCCAAAAATTTATATGTAGTACATGCTTTGATTCTTGCAAGCTTGTTTTTTGGTAACAGTGAGGGAACTAATACTCCTTGGGATTGGCTAACAAGCAATATTTTTTGGGATTGGCTAACAAATTTACTTGCAAGAGGTTATGTATTTTGGGTATTGTATGTGTGAGGTTATGTATGATGTATATTGGATATGTGACTGATTATAGTTACATATGTTTCATGATTAAAACTGATCACAATTTTATAATGCTATGTAATGACTTAATGTTTTATAAATGGAATTGTAATTTATAAATGTCTACTAAACCATAGTAATCTAACAATCTAAATAAGTACTGAGAGTTTGGTAATACAGACATCATTTTCTTATTAAAAGCATAGTAATAGAACATACTAATTAAGTAGTCCCCATTACAGAAAAAAGTAGTCTCAAATTGTAAGACTTCATATGTTGATTTAAAATGTAGCTTGTCTTGGTAGACATCATCTGTAGATTTACGTAGCAGTCTACTGATGCATATTGTATTCCCGATCAAACATGTGTGAATTGTAGATAAAATATATTAATTGAATATTAAAGATATAAGAATTTCATAATTGTGTGACAAATCCTAAGTTACAGCCTACATAATGTGCCCGAGTGTATCCCGGTAGTCTGTATTTCGAACAACTATATTGCTTATTGATTTTTCTTGCTTTGGTTTTTGTCTTAGCAATTTCAAGCGAGCTTGGACACCTAGATTTCTTCTTTCTTCTAGGTGGAATTTTCACTAATGGAGGCAAACATGTTTCCTCTTGTTTTGGAGCTTGATCATAGTCACTTTTAGGCAAGATACTATGAGCATATGTTGAGTACAAGTATTCCTTTGCATAGTATGGGGATACAACCATATAAAAAACCAACTTAGCCTCTTTAGCAGTAGCAATAACATGTGGGAAAGGTATTTGATATAGATATTCAACTCCACGACTAAAGCGTGTTGTGAGACTCATAGCAACTTCACGTCGTTTGCAAAACCACATTCCAAGCTTCTCCCATATGAACTCCAAAAGAAATTGTTATTGGAAATCCTCTTGCTATTTTGAATGTATAATTTAATGATTCAGCGATGTTGCTAGTCTGTATGGTGTATCTGCTACCTAGGAAATGAATACGAAACCACAAAGTTGGGTCTGCATCTTCTAAGTATGATGCAAGGACAAGATTGATATGGTGCAATTCGTCCATATTCCTTGTGTAATCTTGAAGTGTATAAGCATATGTTGCACCTTTGACCACATACAAGAGGTGTTAACCTTTAAATTTACCCACTATGTTGTTCAAGAGGTGATAATAACATATCCCTCAAGTTGCCCATGGAAGAACACTGTTGTATGCATTTTTAATGGATGTGTGCATGTTAGAAACTATTGCCTATAAATACTGATTACAGAAACAACCATTTAATTTCATGAAGTATCATTTTTGGTGTCCACAATTCCAAATGCCAAAACAAAAATCTTAAAGTAATCTCCACCAAACCATGTACTTTTATATCATTTTTGAGGTGCATAGGAGGAGTATCTAGATGCATTTGTTGCATCATTGAGTTTGGTAGTGAATAAGTCAACCCAACGAGCTCGGTTGTGTCTAGATCATAATCACTTTTAACCATTTGAACACATTCTTCATGAGTACAACCATCATGTAAGAATAACATTATCCCACCTTTGATATTATCTACTTCAAAATGCCAACAATCCTCTCTCATTACCCATTCACCACAAACATCAGGTAACTGAATCATTACATGTATAACAAACAACAAATTTAATTAATATTAACAAGATCATTACACAATCGTCGTTGTAGACTTCATTTTAAGCCTACTACCAATAGACTTATAACCCATTCTACTAACCGTAGACGTAAAATGAAGTCTACGACAAAGGAGTTACATGCCTAAATTATTTTAAATTTTTATTAAACCATAAATATAAAACATAAACATGTCAAATTTCTACACAAATAGGCAAATGAATAAACACACATAGGAAAATTTCCAAAAAAAAATAAACATTATATATATGTTATAGACTTAGTTTTAACAAAAATTTAAAAGTAGACTTGCATATTAAGTCTACCGGTAGTAGGCTTTATTATAAGTCTACTAACAGTAGATGTAAAATAAAGTCTACTAAACACAGATGTAAAATAAAGTCTACTACTAGTAGTAGACTTTATTATAAGTCTATTAACGATATATGTAAAATAAACTCTATCAAATGTAGATGTAAAATAAAGTCTACTAAACATAGATTTAAAATAAAGTCTACTAATGGTAGTAGAATTTATATAATTCTACTACCAGTAGACCACAAATATAAACTATTTTTAGGTTAGTTTTGCATTTAACCAAACTTTGACTTTCTAAAAGTAGACTTAATTTTAGGTCTACTCTTAAATCAGGTTAATTTTGCAATTGACCAAAATGTTGACTATCCTCGGTAGATTTAATTTTGACCTCTACACGAGAAGTCTACCGAGAATTATAAACGTAGACTTAAAATAAAGTCTACTGAGGTTAGTTTTACAATCGGCTAGCTTTGATTTTATTGAATGAAATCTACATGAGAAGTCTACATAGTGTAGACTTTAAAATGAAGTAGATTTCATACTGAAGTCTACCTTTTTTGAAGTAGATTTCATATGAAGTCTACTTTTTAGATCGAGTACGTCATATATTTAATGACGTAAGCTACTTAATTGTAAACTTTAATTGAAATAGATTTTTAAGAAAATAGACTTCATTTGACGTCTACACAATGTAGACTTCTCATGCAGATTTCATACAAAAAGTCAAACTTAGTCATTTGCAAAACTAACCTAAGTAGACTTCATTTTACGTCTACTTTTATAATTATTGGTACTTATCATGTAGACTTCAAAATTAAGTCTACCGAGGATAGCAACATTTTGGTCAATTGCAAAACTAACTTTTTTGCGTAGACTTAAAATGAAGTCTATATCTGATTTTTTTTACTACGAAGAGAAATCTGTAGACTTTATTTTAAGTCTACAATATATTGGTCAAATACAAAACTAACCCATTTGTTGATTTGTAGACTTCATTTTAAGTCTTCATGGAAAGTAGACTTCAAATGAAGTCTAGTATCTGCAAAAAAATTGAAAAAATAGTCACGAGTTAGATTGAGGTTATGTTTACATTGAATTATTGCCCATATATTTGATTCAAACTAATACCAAAGAAGTCCAATCATTTTTCATTTAAAAAACTCGAAAACAAGGAGATGTAAGAATTAAAAAAAAAAAATGCAAATTAGAGAGTTTTTTGTATGAAATTGATGAGAGAATAGGATTATAGGAAGTTTTGCGAGTTATTTAAGAGGTACTGAATCTAAAATTGGTTGGAAAGTAAGCATTTAGAGCTCAGTTTTGGTTGTTAATGGTGGTTGAAAATATTGAATATGATGACATTATTGTAAATAAGTGATGCTAAAAATTTTTTTTATGTCTTTATAAGTTTTGTTGGTTATTTAAAAAATAATAATAACAAAATAACATGATTGTAAATATATAGTGGTTCAAAAATAAAATAAGAAAAAAATTATAAAGAAAAAAATAGAGGTCAAATTTGCATTTGACTCCACAAATGGGTCATTTTTTAAAACAAGCTCTTAAATTTTTTATATGTTTCCAGGGTTTCAAAATTGAGATAATCCATTAAGCTATTTTATAGGTATTGCAATTATTGATTATTATGTGGTTTTTGAGTGAGGTTCTTGATAGCTTCCTCAGCCAGAAATTTTTTGATAGAGGTAATTTCAAAAAAGAGGTTTACTATATTAGGAGAAAGGTAGATGTTGTCTATTAAACTATTATTATTTGTAAGTTTGAAATCTGTTTTCAAAGTATGTTGTACCAAAAACTCCTAAGATAATTTTTGTAAGGCTTGAAGTATCCTAAGATAATTTTTGTAAGGCTTGAAGTATCATTATGATTAGTTTTATCATTGAATTGCATCACCAACTCATTCTCATTTAGCGGTAGGATGAAAAGCTACCATTGTTTTTTATATGATTTTGTGTTGTT